>JADRCD010209699.1:19718-71876 GCA_019843815.1 Montemys delectorum | reverse complement strand
TTTGCCTTTTGCCATCTCTTGATCTCTGGTGTTAGAAGTTCTTGGTGTCTTAGAGCTTGACCTTTCTTTGCTGCCCTGCAACTCCCCTTCCACTCCTGAGGTCTTTGTCTCCCAGCTGGTTTCGCCTGAGTCCTTGGGCTGAAGTCTGCCTTGGAGGGAAGCTCTCCCCTAGCAGGGAGGGTGCAGAGATGGTTGCTGATACAGCTCTGTTGCTCCGAAGCTGAGAGGCTCCTGTCCCTGCAGTCCTGAGACTCCCCTGCAATTCCTGAGGCCTATGCCTCCCAGCTGGTCCCGCCTGATTCCTGGGGCTGAAGCCTGCCCTGAGTCCTTGGACTGAAGTCTGCCCTGGAGGGAAGCTCTCTCCTAGCAGGGAGGGGGCAGAGATGGTCTCTGATCCAGCTCTGTCACTTGGAAGCTGAGAGGTTCCTGTCCCTGCAGTCCTGCGACTCCCCTGCACTTCCTGAGGCCTATGCCTCCTGGTTGTGCCCACCTGAGTCCTTGGGCTGAAGTCCGCCCTGGAGAGAAGGAGAGAAGCTCTCCCCTGAGTCCTTGGGCTGAAGTCTGCCCTGGAGGGAAGCTCTCCCCTAACAGGGAGGGGGCAGAGATGGTTGCTGATCCAGCTCTGTAACTTGGACGCTGAGAGAAACCATAGCTTTCTAAATCTGTGAAACTTCTTAAACATAAAGCAAAGCAATTTCTAGAAAAAGAAATGATAGTTTAAATTTATTAAAACATAAAACTTTGCCTGTTATAGTGTCTCATCAGGTAAAATGGCTATACTTGGAAGCCTTATGACCTTAGTTTAGTCTCCTGAATGCACAGTAGAAGAAAAGAACTGATTCCACAAACTTGTCTTCTGAACTCCATGTGCATATCACAGCATATGTTTATACTTACATAGTATGCATATATACAACATACACACACATACTTCTGTGCAAATATTAATAATTATTCTATTATTAAATTAAAATTAAATAAAACATAAAACTTCAGTTCTCCAAATTACGTATTAAGAGGATAAAAACAGAAGTTATAGAGTTGTAGAAATTTTATAGTGTAAGATCCTTATTCACAAAGAAATACTTAATGATATAAAAAATAACAGTTGAAAATATACAAATGTTTTGGTAAAAAAGATAGACAGTAAGCAATAATTGGAAAATACTGTAGTTAGTAGAACAAGGTAAATTAAAGGTATAATGATAAACAACTATTTCAAAATGGATAACAGTACAAAGACTCCATGTGACATAGAAGAAAATGTAGTTGTAGTTCATTTACACAATGAGATGTTGTTTAGTCAGATAAAGGAATGAACTCTTGAGATCCACACACATGAAGTTTCAAATATTCTCAGTGAAAAAAACTCCAGACACAAAATAATATGTCTGTGTCCACTCTATTGCTTTAGTTATAACAAAATAAAAACTATATTCTCTATTTATAGAAAGTATATCAATAATGTTCTCTGGATGAAATGGAGTTGGAAAGCAAGGGGCCAAGGACAGATTTCAGAGGAGAGCAAAGAATGTTTTGACAAGGTTAGATACATTCATGACTTTAACTATGATGATAGTTTCAGGAGTGTTTCTACAGCAATATTTATTAAGTTAGATTTTTAAATGAATATAACTTATGATTTTTGCATAAACTATAACTTAATACATATATGTATGTCTATATATGTACATGGATATAACAGACATATATAATAATAAATTTATAATAAGTGATATATAATAATACACATATATAAATTTCTATAATATATGTTTAGTTATTTAATTTAGCACAAAATAAACTACATTTCTATTTAGACACATGATTTTGTTAAAAGATGTCCTCATGTCTTTTTATTCTGCAACTGGCTATGCAAACATCAATGGGATCATGCCATTTGAAATGTTTCTTGTTTCTTATATATTCTGTTTTCTTAGAGCCATTTCCTTTTGTTTACTAGATATTTTCTTTGTTTACATTTCAAATGATATCACCTTTCCTGGTTTCCCCTCTGAAAAACCTCCTGTCCCAACCCCCCAATCCCCGCTCACCAAGCCACCCTCTCCCTCTTCCTGGCCCTGACATTCCCCTACACTGGGGCATAGAACCTTCATAGGACCAAGGGCCTTTCCTCCCATTGATAACCAGCAAGACCATCTTCTGCTACATATGCAGCTGGAACCATGAGTCCCACCATGTGTACTCTTTGGTTGGTGGCTTAGTCCATGGGAGCTCTGGGGGTACTGGTTAGTTCATATTGTTTTTCTTCCTATAAGGCTGCAAATCCCTTCAGTTCCTTGGGTCCTTTCTCTAGCTCCTCCATTGGAGACCCTGTGCTCTGTCCAATGGTTGGCTGCAAGCATGCACCTCTGTATTTGCCAGGCACTGGCAGAGCCTCTCAGGAGACAGCTATAAATAGGCTTCTGTCAGCAAACACTTGTTGGCATCCACACAACTTAAAACTTTTTTCTCAGATTTCAAAATGCCAGCACTATCATTTTCATAGAAAATATTAACACATATTTGATAGAAGTGTTTCTTGAGGGCATGGTCTTATTCCCAAGGAAAGCCATGATTCAACTTTAAGAAAAAATGAATTTTTAGAAAAATCAGAGTTTAATTCAAAGGTCAAAACATGAAAACAAATAGGAAGTAAAGTCCAAATAGTTAATCATTCTCAGCTGAAGAAATTCAAACTTTGTTTTTGTCTTTGCAGTTTATGTAGGGAGCTTTATTTTGATACTAAAGACTCAGCTTTGTAGGCCCTTTTCATTCTGGAAGCTCAAGTTATGTGAAAATAATACAATGCAAAAACTATTGGGATGCACATTGATATTTTCCACACTATTATGATACTTTATTTGAAAGAACCTTAGTGTCTTGCTGTTTTATAGGTTACCTATCCTAAACTGCCATCATGTAGAACAAAGATACTTAGAAATGACCTATAAAAAGTCCCAAAACAGGCATGACTGTACAAGAGATATGACTGGTCCTGTAAATGAGTGGTATCTCTCAGATAAGTGTTACTCTCCAGCTAATTCATGGACAGACAACAGAGATCAGAAGTGAACATTCTGTTCAAAGTAGATTTTGCTAATGTGTTTGATGGGAATTTTAATCATCAGTGTCTGTGAAAAAATTTCTTTTGCTTCTCTATGGTTTCTTACAGTGAAAAAATAAATATTCTCCAAACTATTCAATCAAGCCAACTATAGAGTTACTAATGTTCTCAGGACTGGGCCAGATTGCAGTCACTGAGATAAGACATAATCATTTGACTAATGACATGGTCTGAATTACTGTATTCCCTAGGGGCACTTCTTTGAGAAGAAAGTCTTGAAAAGAGGGTGGGAGTTTCTTCTCCTTGTGTATGTCTAATGTTCACAGGGCTTTTCTTTTTTCAATTCATTAATTAGCAACACCCTGACCTTACTTTCTCCTCCCTCCTCTCCTCTATTTCCTTCCCTCCTACCTGTGCACCCCCATCCACTCTTCCTCCCTTTCTTCTCAGAAAACTTGAGGCCTCTCATGGATGTTAACCACCTTGGGATATCAAGTTATAGTAAGACTAGGGGCATCTTCTCTGATTAAGGCTAGAAGAGGCAACTCAGTAGTGACAAAGAGTCAGACAGGAAACAGAGTCCGAGATAATCTGTTCCTGCTATTAGGGGTTCTAAAAGAAGACAAAGCTGCAGAAATGTTACATATGTGCAGAGGGCCTAGATCAGTCCCTTGCATACTCCCTGGTTGGTGATTCAGTCTCTGTGGGACCCTATGGACCCAGGTTAATTGATTCTGTATGTTTTCTCGTGGTGTCCTTGACCTCTCTGGGTCCTTCAATCTTTTCTCCACCTCTTCAAGGGGATCCCCCAAGCTCCATCTAATCTTTGTCTCTGGGTCTCTTCATTTGTTTTCATCAGTTGTTTTGTGAAAGCTTCTCTGATGAAGGTTATGCTAAGCTTCTATCTGGCATCCCTGGTGCTGGTGTGGCCTCTGAGAAAGCAGCCAGAGTTGTGGGTCAGAAAATAGAAGCTAGGGAATAGGGTTATTCATGGAGCTTTTAAATCCTTTGTATATGATAAGCCCAGGAAGTGGCACTATTAGAAGTTGTGGCCATGTTCAAGTAGGTGTGGCCTTTTTTGGAGTGGGCTTGGCATCCTGGATGTGGGCTTTAAGAACCTCATCCTAGCTGGCTTGAAGCTGATATTCTGCCAGCAGTCTTCAGATGAAGATGTAGAACTCTCAGCCCTTCCTGCACCATGCCTGTCTAGATGCTGCTGTGTTCCTGCCTTGATGATAAAGGACTGAACCTCTGAACCTGTAAGCCAGCCCCAAATAAATGTTGTCCTTATAAGATTTGCCTTGGTCATGATGTCTGTTCACAACAGTAAAACCCTAACTAAAACAACTGGGATTCAAAGACTGATCCAATTGCCAATCTTCTAAAACATCCAAATAGTGGATTGTCACTAAAATCACTCTGTAGAATGTCAGAGGGTTTCTATACCAGTGTCCCAGACAGAAAGACCAAAGAAGAGTGAAAAGCAGACTATCAATTTGCAGTGGGGCACTGAGATAGGGCATTGGGCTGGGAAGGGTCTAAAAGAGAGGACATGGGAGTGGTTGGATGCCATATAAAAGGCTATAATTTGAAAAAGAGGAAGCAGTGGTATATGAGAGGATTTAGGAAAAACAAAAAGAGGTGGGGGATGTTGTAATTATAATCTCAGAAATAAATGAAGATGCTGTCAGCTCTACTTGAGATAACAGTGTCACTGAGGACTTTATGGATTTCATTTTATTTTAAATGATGATGCCATGATTTTGTTCCTTAAAATAAAAGGTGGAATCAGACACAATAAGGAGATTATATTGGTAAAGAACAAGTTATTCTTAACAAATTTAATTATTTTTTCTTCCAACCCAATTGCACGGCTGGATAACAATGGAAGTAAAAAGGAAACAATATGTCTTGATTGCCACTGTAATAGATAGTGTCTGTAAGACATTAAAACAATTAATTAAAAATAGCCTCCGTCTGGAATAAAAGTTGGCTTCATAAGAACAAAAGGCCAATATGAAACACTTTCAGAGGTCAGTCTGGGACTCCCAACTTGCTGCTCTCCAAGAACCATTTATAAAAGACCTTGTGGACAGCAATTGTCTGAGATGACAGAGATGACAAATCCTTCTGTCTCATGCTGGCTTCACCTTAGATTGTATTAGATGGAAATAAACTTCAGAATCTTTCAGTAGCTGTCGTCCGCGCAGGTTTCCCACCAGCAGGAACACACGGACACACACACACAGGATCCTTCTGCAGCAATTGTTTATTACATCATCAAAGAGAGTGACCCCCGAAAAGGCACTGCTTATATATGCCCTGGAGTGGCGTGTTCATTCTGATTGGCTGTTTACTCAGGAGCACAATACGCCCAGGGATGGCTCGTGACTTGGCGCGCTCTGGCCCTAGGCATATGCGCAATTTCTGCTGGCTATCACCGCTCACTGTGGCTCTCTACACCTTTCCCTTTTTGTTTTAAATGTTAGGCACTGGCCAATGCCCCATGTCTAAGGCTAGCTGATGTGCTATCCATTACCAGCACCAAGAGATTGGTGGAATCCTTTAGATCACTACTCATTGGTGTGCTCCTGGTTTATGGCATCAGCCTACTCCCGTCGTAGGGGGTCAAAGGCAGCGGGCCTCGAGGACATATGGCAATTTGACTCACTCTCCCGTGTGCAATGGGATAAGACCCCACGGGGTGCAAGAGCTAAGTCTCGCTGACCATAGCTTTAAGTATTTTATTTTTAGCATGCTGAGCCAAATATCGGGAGAGGCTCCTTGCTCTAGTGCAGCAAATGCTTGGGCAGATACCACCTTGTCACGTTTTTATTAGGCTCTGAGCTTACAAACCATTCAGAGAAGAAACACTAAGCCAGCACACAAGGCAACACTAAACAGGCCAATTCCTACCCATTCCTTAAGGAAAGAAAAGGCTGAAGAAATCTAGGAGCCAGGGACAGATCTAATATCCTGGAGAGCCATGATGAGGACAGGAATCTGCCTTGATGTTCTCTAGGGAGCCATCTTCTGTGGTTAGGATTTTTTGTGCCAATTGCTCCGGTAGCCAGAACGAGTTGTTTTCTTCCTGTGGGAAAACACAAACAGCTCCCCTGGATCTTATCAAGATAGGATCCGGACCCTTCCATTGGTTAGTCAAGACATCCTTCCACTTGACCATTTCCTTTGGCCTATCAGGCTCTAAGCAATGGCGGTCAGCAGCCGAATGGCCCTGACTATCCAGATTTAAAAAATTAAGAGTAAAGAGTGCTATAGAAACGGATACTTGTGGCACTAAGGGTAGAGCTTCCTCGACTCCCCCTTTTTGTTTTATTAGATAAGATTTCAGCATGCGGTGAGCCCATTCTATGATGCCTTGTCCTTGAGGGTTGTATGGAAGGCCCATCAGGTGAGTCACCTCCATTTGGCAACAAAACTGTTTAAACTTTTGAGAAATATGAGGTGCCCCATTATCGGTTTTGAGAATTTTAGGCTTTCCCCAGGCACTCCAGGCCTCAAGGCAATGTTGGATAACATGTTCTGCCTTTTCTCTCAATAAGGGGGAGGCAAACATAATTCCAGAGCAGGTGTCAATAGAAACATGTAAATACTGAAGTCTCCCAAAGGATGAAATATGAGTAACATCCATTTGCCAAATCTGCAATGGCCTAATTCCTCGTGGATTAATTCCCACATGAGGCACGGGTAAAAATTGACAGCAATTCTGACATTGAGTAACTATATCTCTAGCTTCTTTTCTAGTTATATCAAATCGATGACGTAACGTCTCTGCTGTCACATGAAATTTTTTATGAAAATTTTTGGCTAAATCCAATTTTGAGGGTAGGGCGATAGCAACCAACTTAGTGACTCTATCTGCCAAGTCATTTCCATGAGAAATCGGACCTGGCAAACCTGAGTGAGCCCTAATATGTGTAATAAAAACAGGATATCTTCTATTGGCCAGGGTAGATTGAATCTTTTGAAAAACTTCTACAAGCCTGCTAGAGGGCCTAATCAATCCAGCAACTTCCAAAACTTTAACTGCATTTACCACATAAAGGGAATCAGATACAATATTTAAGGGGCCTGGAAAGGTTTCTAAGACTTCCAGTACCACCAAGCATTCCACAATTTGAGGTGAAGCTTCATTATATTGTTTAGATGTAACTCTATTATCAACCACATAAGCGCCTACTCCTGTTTTTGACCCATCTGTATATACCACTATGCCATCTGGGAGTGGTTCTTGAGATAAAATATGTGGGAAAACGACAGCCTGACTCAAGGCAAATTGTAAAATAGGATGTTTAGGATAATGATTATCTATTTGGCCATTAAAGGAGGTGACTAACACCGCCCAAACATCAGAGGTAGCAGTTAATATTTGAACCTGATGTGCAGTGTAAGGTACTATCAGAACCTTAGGCTCCCTTCCAAAATAGGTAATAGCTGCTTTTAATCCACGAAGGGCAAGCTGAGCAACTGCATCTGGATACCATTCAATAATCTTTGCAGGGGCTGCATTAGGATGGATCCATAATAAGGGCCCGTCCTGCCATAACACAGCAGTTGGTAAATATCTAGTCTTAAAGACACACAAATTAAAAGTTTTGGTCTCATCAATGCGTTTTAGCTGGGCCTCCTGCAAGGCATCCTCTACCATTCGCAGGGCACGGCTTGCAGCCGGTGTTAGTGCCCTTGGTGAAGAAAGAGCCATGTGAACAGTGATAGCCAGCAGAAATTGCGCATGTGCCTAGGGCCAGAGCGCGCCAAGTCACGAGCCATCCCTGGGTGTATTGTGCTCCTGAGTAAACAGCCAATCAGAATGAACACGCCACTCCAGGGCATATATAAGCAGTGCCTTTTCGGGGGTCGCTCTCTTTGAAGATGTAATAAACAATTGCTGCAGAAGGATCCTGTGTGTGTGTGTCCGTGTGTTCCTGATGGCGGGAAACCTGCGCGGACGACAGTTGGTGCCGAAACCCGGGATGGCTCGTGACTTGGCGCGCTCTGGCCCTAGGCACATGCGAAATATCTGCTGGCTATCACCACTCACTGTGGCTCTCTACAAGTAGCTACACACCAGGCAAATTAGTAACAATTGTGAAACAAACATAACATGGTGGTGGACAGTATATAAGATCTTTTCAATTCTCTAAAATAACCTCTAGAAGTATTTGCTAAAGAAACTAAGCTACCTTTTGTACCACATCTGCAGAGACAATATATCCATCACACAGATTAGTTAGACTAAAAAGCATAGAAACAGAAAGAAGTTACTGAAAAAGTGGGTAGGATATTTTACATTAAATGAGATTCAATGCTTGGCTTAAAGGCACACAACTACAAACTTTGGAGGAAACATAGTATTTCAGTGTCTCAAGTTTTATATAAGTGACCTGTTCTGATGTCACTCTACCTGAGAATAAGCATTGTCTATGTCCAGCTACTATAAGACCTTAAAAGTTGGAGATGACCTTGGAGGTAGTTGGCAGGACAATATACATAACCTTCATAATAGAGATCATGTGAATGTGGAGAGGGCTTCACCAAAAAACGACTTTAGGATTGTCTCCTTGGAATCTGTGGACTGTTCGAAGAAATTATACCATAGTGTAATGGAAAGATATGGAAAAGGTACCATGTGATTCCACTCTTAGCTGTCTAGGCCAGAAAGATTAGCCTGGGTTTTGAAAGTTCTCACTGTCTGAGGCTTATATTGGGGCCAGAACTGTGGGGCCATGCAACTGGGGAAGCCAGTCCAGAGCAAGAATGAGGTCAAAGTGTGTCCAAATCCTGAAAATCTCTGGATATGGCAGGAGTTAGGACTGCTGGCTCCTTGCTATAGGCCTGCATGCTCTGGTGCATGTACCTGTATGACCCCTGTATTAGTTAGAGTTTTACTGCTGTGAACAGACACCATGCCAAGGCAACTCTAAGGACAACATTTAATTGGGGCTGGCTTACAGGTTGAGAGATTCAATCCAGTAACAATAAGGCAGGAGCATGATAGCATCCAGGCAGGTGTAGTGCAGGCAGAGCTGAAAGTTCTACATCTTCACCTGAAGGCTGCTAGTGGAAGACTCACTTCTAGGCAGTTAAGATGAGGGTGTTAAAGCCACGCCCACAGTGACACACCTATTTCAGCAAGGCCACATCTCCAAATCATGCCACTCCCTGGGCCAAGCATGTTCAAAGCATGACAACTCCCCATTTCTGCCACCTCTGATGTAGTCATGTAGCTTGTTGGTCAAATTACAATTTTTAACTTCCTCTCTTCCTATAAGGACATGTCTAGCAGGCACCTGGCATTCTTCTTAATGCTAGTACCAGAACCTCGGTAATAGCAAATAGTACACAATCACCCTGAAAGCCTCCATCCACTCCCCAAGGTTAATATAGCACGTGTTTTCCCCAATAGAGAAGAGCTGCTTCACTGAAAAACCTCTTGGAGAAGGCACTCAAGCCAGCTGAGATCGTGCGAATCTTCCTGCCCAGATAAGGTTCATTCTTTCCAGCCCTGCCCGAGGATGCCGTGGTTCCTCGAGGGAGGGAATGAGCAGAACTGGGTTATCAGCTGACATCCACGTGGAATCAACACAACCTTGGTTCAAGCAAGGATGGTTGAGTGCTCCTCAGTAGTTGGCATCAGCCCAAAGGGCCTTAAGCCTCACATACTGAGGACTGGAAACCTATCTTTTCCTCCTTTGTTTTCAGTTTATGCCATCATTTCAGTTTCAGATATTGGAAGGATAATTGAAGCCTTCTGTCTAGGGCACTCCCTGTTGTTGGCAGAAGATCCCTAATCCTCTGCCCGAACCCAAACAGCCCTTTTGGTGTTAGCAGAAACTATCTTTTCTCTTCTTAAAAAATAAAGAAAAATGGTTATGCAGCATCCAGTAACTACCGCTTAGGGTGGTTGCTGAGACTATTAAAACCTACAGGCAGGCTGACATCTTGGGGTCATTACAGAATTCCCTGACAGCCATAAGGCTACAGGGAGTTCTTCATTGGATGAAGCATTTCCTTTCCCTTTTTATCATTTGGGATACCATATCAGATTAAAATAAATAAATAACCCTCAGATTAGGAAAATATAGGCCCATTTTCATATCCCCGGTCTTAGTTAGGGTTTTACATCTGTGAAGATACACCACGTGGTCAACTTTTACGAACGACAACATTTAATTTGCGCTGGCTTACAGGTTCAGAGTTCTGTTCATTATTAGCAAGGCAGGAGGTCTGGGTGGCACTGGTGTGGAAATGATCTGCTGATACCAGATGCAGACGACCAAGTTAAACCCTGTAGATAGACTACCCAGACTTGTTGTTTAGAAGCTTCTCAGCTAAGGGGCTAATCAGCCCAGTAAAACCTGAATAGGGGTGATGGGCAGAGCTTTGCTGCTAAAACTGAAGCTTCTGATGACATAACCTAGACCAATGCAGCTGGTCCTCATCCTCTGTCTGGACCTGGCTGTCCTGGAACTCACTCTGTAGACCAGGCTGGCCTTGAACTCAGAAATCCGCCTGCCTCTGCCTCCCAAGTGCTGGGATTAACCTTTCTTTCTTTCTTTCTTTCTTTCTTTCTTTCTTTCTTTCTTTCTTTCTTTCTTTCTTTCTTTCTTTTTTTCTTCCTTCCTTCCTTCCTTCCTTCCTTCCTTCCTTTCTTCTTTCTTTCTTTCTTTCTTTCTTTCTTTCTTTCTTTCTTTCTTCTTCCTTCCTTTCTCTCTTCTTTCTCCTCTCTCTCTCTCTCTCTCTCTCTCTCTCTCTCTCTCTCTCCCTTTCTTTCTTTCTTTCTTTCTTTCTTTCTTCCTTCCTTCCTTTCTTTCTTTCTTTCTTTCTTTCTTTCTTTCTTTCTTTCTTTCTTTCTTTCTTTCGTTCTCCCTTTTTGGTTTTTTGTATATTTATTTGGTTTTCCTGTTTTTAAATTTTGTTTGAATGGCTTTTGTTTTTCCCTAAGTAACAGCAATAATTCATTGTCAATGTTCCCTTCGTGGGAAATATTGACTAACTAGCTATAGCATGTTATGGGACTAATCACTCAAAAACTAAGTAATTTATCTCAAACATTATGAGGTGATTTGGACTTTAAAAATACAGGAAAATTATCAGCTGAGGCTAAAAGAACATTACCTCTGGAGGAAAATAAATTATGGATTGCTGAAGATCCAGAACTCAGTTGTATTTTTGTTGTTTTGCCTTCTAAAAATTATGATTATGTTGCTAATAGGAGCCAGTTATTGTTGTTCCCTGGGAGGTTCTATCAGCACCTGACCAATACAGATGCAGATACTCACAGCCAACCATCTGACTGAGCATTGGGACTCCAATAGAAGAGCTATGGGAAGGACTGAAGGAGCTGAATGGGATTGCAACCCCATACAAAGAACAATATCAACTAACTGGACCACCCAGAGGTCCACCAACCAAACCACTACCCAAAGAGGGAGGGAGCTATGACTCCACATACATATGTAGTAGAGGATGGACTTATTTGACATGGATGGAAGGGGAGGCCCTTGGAACTGTGGAGGCTTGATGCCTAAGCATAGGGGAATGCTAGGGCAGTGAGGCAGGAATGGGTGAGTGGGTAGAGGAGCACCCTCATAGAGGCAAAGGGACGGGGAAGGAAGTGGGATGGGAGTCTGTGGAGGGTTAACAAGGAGAGAGGATATCATTTGAAATGTAAATGAATAAAATGATTAATAAAAAATTGTGGTTTTGCTCTATGCCTTTACTCCTAAAAGTTTCTTTATTTTACTATTACAAAAACACAATTGGGATATTTAAAACTTCTTTCAAAAATTTTAAACATTTACAAAATTAAAAAGAATAAACATCTATGATTTAAAAATATTGTTGTAGCTCTTTTTAGACTCAGAAAACAGCAAGTCTCAGTGTTTTATATTGCACTAAATTTATCTACATCCAGGTTTCTGGATAGAGGAGAGAAGCCCCTCTTGCAGAGTTTGCAGGCAAAGTAAAGAATATTCATGCCTTTAACCCCAAATCACTTTTAAAAGCCTCAATAGTACCCAAGTTAATTTGATCATGATGCTTTGGTTAATACGAAACTAACATTTTGGCCTTTGGAACTAAAATTACTAAGGTCCATGTAAAATGAAGCAACTAGCTCATATGTTTACCTCTTTTAAAATGCAATCTATAATTACTAAATTAATAAAAATACAGAATTGTGATTGATAAAGCCTGCCAAAACTCTAATTTACTTTTTATTGCTCTTGAGAAATTCACTGTAAGTGTGCTGTCATGAAAAAGTTTACTTCTGATACCAATCAATCTAATATTAAAGGTCTGTGTTCTTAATTAGTGCCATTTAATAGAAATAAAATGTAAACTATGTATATTTTTCCAGTAAACACATTAAAACTAACAAAATACATGAAAGTCATTTTATTTCAATACATTTCTTTTTTATTTCCAATATATCTCATACAAGATTCCAATAACAAATCAGTACAAAAGTTAATAGAGAAAAACATTTTGTCCTCTTTAATTTTGTTTATATTATTTAGTATTCCATTAATGAAATAGAGGTAAGACCATTTATTGGAGTCTAGTTTATTTTGCCTAGACAAGCTACTACTGATTATTCTAAAAATATTGTTTATTGCCATCATGTTATCATTTATAACACATGGAATTTTCTAATAACTGCATATGATACATCCTAGTAGTTAGCAATGTCCAATGTAATATACTTTCTTCATGGATGTAAATTTAATTTAAGAGCCTCAATTTATAAAGTTTCTAGAGTTTTTAAAAGGGTGTTTAAAGGAAATATTAAAATAGAGTATCTTTAGGAGTAACGAATAGAACATAACCATAATTTTTAGAAGGCCAAACCAAAATGCAATTTTAAAAGGTTACCAAGAAACACCACCACTCCCCCAAGATGTTGCCTATTAACTAGACCTCTCCAGGCTTCTACACACAGGTCACAGTGTTAGTTTTTCCTTTATCAGCTACTTTAAAAATGTGGAATAAATGATGTGTTATTATTGTCTTTAACATTCTTAAATGTCCATGAGACAAGCAACATGGCTATTAAAACACACAGGATTTTTGAAAGGACTGATAAATTAAATCAGCTTATATACCTTAAGAATATGTTAACCTCAGAACAAAAGTCTAGAAATTGTTGCACTGGGGAAGAGATTTTTAATATTATGTCAACAGGACTTGTAGAAGTTTATTTGCTTGTAAGACTTATGATGAATGAATGCAACAAAATCAGAGGAGCCCAGGACTGCCCAGTTGAAGGATTCTGCTCCAGGCAGGACTGAGATATCCCCATATCCCACTTCCATCTCCACCATCCCCAGGCCTTTCCTCTGCTTTCTTTACTGCAACACAAGTGACTTCCACCAGGAGGTCTCCATATATGGAGGTTGCAGACATTTTAGATGCTAAATTCAGTATACACACACACACACACACACACACACACACACATACACACACACACACACACACACACATACACACACACACATACACACACACATACACACACATACACACACACACACACACACACACACACACGCACTCGCGCGCACTCACACAGAAAGAGGAAGGGAAAGAGAGAGAGAGAGAGAGAGAGAGAGAGAGAGAGAGAGAGAGAGAGAGAGAGAGAGAGAGAATCTTGAGTTGCTCAAACAGCCTCAAATTCATGGGTCGTCTTCCTGATTCAGCCTTCTGAGTTCTGATAACAGCAGGGTGATAGTACACCCTGCTGAAAGGCAATATTTTGATTACTAGCAAGTGCATACAATTTTGTAATGAATCACACGACATACTTGTGTATAATGATTATACTTTCTAAAAAAACTAATATTAAAAAATAATAAAAAGGAGACAGATTTTTTTCTTCTGCCAACTTATAATACTTGTATTTTTTCTGATAAGAATATTTTTCAATTTTAATTGCAATATGTTGCTAGTTTGCTTTCGTCATAATCATATCATTTGAAAATCATTGGCTTTGATCCAGAAATTCCAGTTTGTAACAATCTATTCCAGGATTGAACTTTGTCACTTCCAAAGCTAATAGAGGAGCTTCTGTGAAAATTTTAGATTATATCTTCCTAAATTTACCAAAAAGTACAATTGTTTGAGGAGGAGCCCAGAGCCGTCTAGCTGCGGAACCAGGGGACCCAGCATATGTGGATGTGGCCATGGGGAAGCGGTACTTCTGTGACTACTGTGACCGATCCTTCCAGGACAACCTCCACAACCGAAAGAAGCACCTGAATGGGCTGCAGCACCTCAAGGCCAAGAAGGTGTGGTACGACATGTTCCGAGATGCAGCTGCCATCTTGCTTGGATGAACAGAACAAGCGACCCTGCAGGAAATTCCTGCTGACAGTCCAGTGCGACTTTGGCTCCAACTGCAGATTTTCCCACATGTCAGAACAAGATCTGCAGGAGCTGAGCATCCAGGTGGAGGAGGAAAGGCGGGCCAGAGAATGGCCACTGGAGACTGCTGAGCTTCCTGAGGGCCACCTGGAGGACTGGCTGGAGAAGAGAGCTAAGAGGCTAAGCTCAGGCCCAAGCAGCAGGGCTGAACCCATCAGAACCACTGCCTTCCAGTACCCTGTGGGCTGGCCGCCAATGCAGGAGCTGCCCCCCTCCCTGCGGGCACCCCCACCCGGAGGATGGTCCGTACAGTCCAGAGTACAGTGGGGCTGAGCTCCTCCCCACCTCCCTGCCTGACTTCCCACCTGTCTCATCAGTCACAACTGCCCAACCTAGGAAGTAGAGCTGCCTCCCCTCCCTCTGTTTGCCCTGGGGCCTCTGAGCCTGGCCTCCCATCCACCCACCATCCCTCAGGGCATTTCTCGAGAAAATGGGCGAGAAACTTCTGAATGTTTATAAAGAAAGTCTTCATCAAAAAAAAAAAAAAAAAAGTACAATTGTTTGTATCCTGTAATGTACAACTATGCTTCTGCATTCATTTGCTTATCATGTAGCTTTTAATAGTAACCACAAATGTTTATTTTATGTGTATGACATTTTTCATAAAGATGGAATCAAGCTTAATAATATACTCATCACCTCATCAAGTTGTCATACATTTTAGGGAAGAAAATGTAAAATCTATCATGTGACTGTAAGTGAAATTTAAGGGGTAGATTATTTATCTACATTTGTGTGGCTCTAAATTTCAAACCCTATCTTCAAACATTCAAGGCACAACACACACACACACACACACACACACACACACGCACACAGTAGGTCTTCTAGAAATTTGAAGCCAAAAATGTGCTATGACTAATTAAGATAGATCACCATCCAGAAGGAACTCCAGTTCAGCTGAAACTTGGTATCCTTTCAGTGAGCATCTATCCTCTCTGCTGCTATTTTATGCATCTGCCTCCTCTCTTCTGTCAGCCAGTTTTCTACTTTCTGCTTCTGTAAAACAAACTTTTAAGTTAGAGAAAGAGAGCTGTGACAGGATCTTACTATATAATGGAGGCTGACTTCAAATTCTTCATCCTCCTGCCTCAGGCTCCAGAATGCTGAAGCTGCAAGTTTGCATCATCTGTACCATCAAGCCTGTCAAGATGAACTTTCACAGACTGCACACATTTGTGGGTAGTTCTGAAACTTTTTTTTCCTCTTGTAAATTTTATAAGCCAGGGTCACTATTGAAAGCTGGCATTTTTCCAGCTGCCTAGTTGTTAACATGTATTCCAGTGGCAAAGATAAGATCTGATCATAAGTGCCTATGTATCAGCAGAAATCTCAAGTCCTCTCTCAAAACTGAGTATAGACTATCTAAGACCAAAGTAGAAAATTTTAATAAATGTTTCATTAAGCCATAGTTTAGGGCTCAAAGTTGCTTGAATTAATTTCCAAAATTTTCATTTTCAAAAAGCTGACATTTATCTAAGCAAAATAAACATAAAGAGAAGAAATACTTCAGATTCTCCATATGTCCAAACACAAAGCTCATTCTTGTTTCCAAACAAGCCCAACTGCACTTATGACCAAAACAATTTCTAAATCATAAACATATTGAAACAAGACATTTCTCATCTAGAACATAAGTCTCTTCTGTTTGGGCATTACAGATAAAATTATTAGATTATTGTATTTACATTGCTGAAGCCATCCTTGAGCTTAACAAAGCAATTTAAAATTAATTTGTCTTCATATCATGTAAGTGTATTACATTATAGCATGTTGCTTTGATAAATAAACACTTGAACCTTTTAACAAATTTACTGGTGTATTACTGATACACAAAACCACATATGCCTAATATTTACAATTTGATGAATTTGAACACATGTGAAACTCACAAAATAAAAAAATAAATATAGATATTTCTTATATCCAAGATTTTTTTCTGTCCTTTAGTTTTGTTTTTTTTTTAAAGCACTAATAACACAAGTTAAGATCATGCTATAGTATTTTATTATTGTATTGTTTAATATATCTCTATGACTTACTCATTAAATATAACAAGCTTTCTACCAATTTATCAATAAATTACAGTCTCCTCACCTCAAACTTTACATTCCTGGCAATTACCATTTTATTTTCTCTTTCTATAGGTTTGACTATTGTGCTGGGTAGTTTTATGTCAACATGATATAGGCCAGAGTTTTCTGAAAGGAGGAAAACTCAATTGAGAAAAATACCTCCATAAAATGTGACTGTAAGGCATTTTCTTAATTAGTGCTTGGTAATAAGTAACTTATCTAATTGAAGTCTTTGAGAGTACTTCTGATAGTCTTTGAAAGGTTATGTGCAACCCTGCATGCTTCCATGCCCAAGGACAGAAGTTCAACTGTGAGTTTTCTTAACTTCCTGTATACCATGGAAAATCTGGCTTCAAATTTCATTTAAAATATCCAAAATAATAACACAATATTCCATGTTGTGGAATAGCTTCCTCTGAGATCGATGCATTCCATCAGGCAGGAAGCTCTTTAAGAAGAAAAGTAACAACTTAAAATTGTTTTAAAATGTCCCTGGAAATGACCAGATTCACTAGCTTCCTACCTGCCAAATTAAATAGGAAAAACAGAGATCTGTTCGGATGCAAGGAAGCTGAGCTGTAAGGAAGACTCTCCGACAAACCAAGCTGCAAAGCAGACCCTGAGATCAGGCCAGCTGCTAAAAGAAGCGAAAACATTCATCTGACTGGAAGAAGTTTGGACTCATTGGGGCATCTGGAATGAATACTCTATAATCTGTTGAGCTGTGTGTTGGCTGTTCAGTGTACTTTAGGTTTCTAATTTTGTGAATTGTCACACATGCTGGGGTGGGCTTTGGTGACATAGCTGCCTTTGAGTAATTTCTGCTCCTATAAGTATCCTCTCATCCATATAAACGCCAATGAAATTCATTGGTTCACCCAATTGGATGTTGGTAGCATCTGTACTTTGGTCCATTGTGGATTTCTCATCTAGGGTAAGTAGATGTGTGTGTTGTCTCTCTCCAGTAAAAGCTCTGCTATGCAAAAACCCAGTAAGAATTTATAATGACATATTTTAGAAATTAAGAATTTGTTTATGATTCAATTTTTCCAAATATAAGCAAAGTGGTCAGCTGAAAAAGGAATAGCACCAAAGAACTTAAAATTAAAAAGTGGTGTTTACGTTCTGGGTTATTACATACTGATGTGCTAGTAGACTTAAGAATGTAGAGTAAAAATTCTGTCCAAATAAGGGTATCACTTAGAGAAAATGGAGCTCAAATTGTTTTACGATAGGATTTTTTTTTTTTTTTTTTAGCAAAGTGAACTACAGGTTAACTGCATAAAGCCTGTACATTTCCTAAAATCTGAGCAAAATTTTAAGTTTGCATAAATACATGCTATGAAGGATTCATCATGTTACCAAAGGAAAAAAGTAAGCAATAACCTAGCTACAAACTCTTTAATCTACAAAGAAGTTCTGACTGCAAGATATACCAGTACAATGTTGTCACCATGCTTGTGAGAGTAACTTGACAGTATCTAATATTACTAAAAGCAAATTCTGTGAGGTGGGGCCTCTATCTGAAATTGCCTGGGGGACCAAGAGCCTGAGATTATTTAGCCCAGAGACCTAGGTTAAAAGCAAATATACTGTTCTACTAAAGGAATGTAGAATTAAAATGACATCCAATGATATTATGCTATACTCATAGATCAGTTCCTTACTCAGCCACTATCAGAGAGGCTTCCTCCTGCATCAGGTGGGAACAAATACAGAGACCAAAGTCAGGCAATATGAGAGTGAGAGACCTTGCAAAACTCAGACTTCAATGGAATAGTTCATCAATTTTATCCCCTCCGGGCTCATGGAACCCTGAAGAAGAGGAGGCAAAAATGTATAGGAACCAAAGGAATTGGAAGACACAAACAAAACCCTGAAGAAGAGGAGGCAAAAATGTATAGGAACCAAAGGAATTGGAAGACACAAACAAAACAAGGCCCCCTAAACAGAGATATGAACATAGTGAGGCAGCGTGCACGGGCCTGTATTGGTCTGTGCCAGATGGGTTCTCAGAGCTGAAAGCAGAGGACACATGTTCCTTTCCATAACTCAGAAGCTATCTCTAATTAATAACTACTTGAAAATGAAACTTTAGTTTTCATCAAGGGAGTATCGCTAGGGAAACACAGTACTCTGAAAGGTTGTCTGCATATCTTGCAGTAGGAGGCCAACAGGAAATGAATTCAGTGGCCTCATTAGAAATTTTATGACTCATGATGTCATGTCAAGGCTTTTTCTTTTCTTTCCACTTTTTTTCTTTTCTTTTCTTTTAGATTTATTTATTCTTTTATGGAGCAACAGTACATTATTGTTGTCTTCAGATACACTAGAAGAGGGCATGAGATCCTGTTACAGATGGTTGTGAGCCACCATGTGATTGCTGGGACTTGAACTCAAGATCTTTGGAAGAGTAGTCAGTGCTCTTAACCACCAAGTCATATCTCCAGCCCTTCTTTCCTTAAAATAAAAATTAAGTTTATTTCTAATATAGCCATAATGACACATATTTAAGACAGAAGCAGAGAATTTAAAAGGTATTCAATTTGCATTAGTAATAAAGTGCTTGACAAATACAGAGGTGGATGCTCGCAGCTAACCATTGGACTGAGCACAAGGTCCACAATGAAGAAGCTAGAGAAAGGATCCAATGAGCTGAAGGGTTTGCAGCTCCTTAGGAGGAACAAGAATATGAACCAACTAGTACCCTCAGAGCTCCCAGGGACTAAACCACCAACCAAACAGTACACATAGTGGTACTCATGGATCCAGCTGCATATGTAGCAGAGGATGGCCTTCTCAGTCATCAATGGGAGGAGAGGCCCTTGGTTCTGTGAAGGCTCTATGCTCCCGTGTAGGGGAATGCAAGGGCCAGGAATTGGGAGTGGGTGGGTTAGTGAGCAGGGGGGTGGGGGAGAGGATAGGGGGATTTCCAAGGAGAAGTGGGGAAAGGGAATAACACTTGAAATGTAAATAAAGAAAATATCTAATAAAAAAGTTGTCTAAAAATAGTGTGGGGACATGAGAATGTGCATGAGATGAGAACAAGGAGAGAGCCCACTTGTGCAATTATTCCATGCCTACTAATCAACCAAACAGTAGACATGAAAGGAGGTGCAAACCTGAAAGCAGCTTCTAAATAACAGGACACCACTAGAAGCTATAAACATGGTGTTTGAATCTTTCATTTGATTTTAATTCTAGTTTGTGCCCTGAAATGTCCATACATTCAACATTCTTGAAGAAATTATCAAAAGAACAAGAGGGAAAATATCAACCACTAGTCACTTAAAAAATACAAAAATGCATGGCCAGAAAAAATACATAATCTCAAAAAATCTGTCTCCAGAAAGACTAATGCTTTTGTTTGTTCGATGACACACTGGAAAGCTTTCTTTTTTTCATTAAATAAATCAGAGATATTTATCAAACTGGACACAATGTACAAGACAATTGGTCTTGGTGAAGAAATCTTTGTGGCTAATAGCTCTTAGTTCACAGGATTTTGGAGTTACTTAATGCTACATTTTAGTGGAATATTCTATGCCTTGAGAAAGTGTCTAAGTATCAAAGACATAGGGAAAATAAGAGTTGTAGATGCCAGTATGTGTCATGCATAACACATTGACTCTGTAGGATGTTGTGGAGCCTTACAATACTACAAACAGCAGTAATGAATCTTGCTATTTCACATTCAGGTGAAATAATCTCAGCAAAGCCATGTAGGTTGATGAGACATATCTAAACAGAGATCTGCTTGACTCCAAATTTCATGCTACTTACAACTACCAACTTCAGGTATTGTCAGTAGAGTGGGTAGTTCATACAAACCTATGAATTAGCTTTAACAAACTCAATCCCTCTACAACATCTATACCTTTAGCTGATCAGCTCCAATTCTTCTGTAAGTCTATAGTTTTGGGGATTGTATATTTGATTTGTTTTTCACAGGTTACTAAATACTATAATTATGTTTCCTTCATACTAAAATATCTTGGGTGAACCTGACAAATACAGAGGTGGATGCTTTGAGCTAACCACTGGACTGAGCACAAGGTCTCCAATGGAGGAGCTAGAGAAAGGACTTAAGGAGCTGAAGGAGCTTGCAGCTCCGTAGAAGGAACAAGAATATGAACAAACCAGTACCCCCATACCTCCCAGGGACTAAACCCCCAACCAAAGAATGCATATAGACGGACCCATGGCTCCAGGAGCATATGTAAAAGAGGATGGCCTTGTTGGACATCAATGGGAGGACAGGCCTTTGGTCATGAGAAGGCTCAATGCCACAGTGTAGGGGAATGTCAGGACAGGTAAATGGGAGTGGGTGAGTTAGTGAGCAGGGGTCGGGGGATGGGATAGGGGTTTTGGGAGGGGAAGCCAGGAAAGGGGACAACATTTGAAATGTAAAGAAAATATCTAATTAAAAAAGATATGCACTAGGAAAACACACATAAAAAATCTTCTAAAATGTTGTGGTTTTGCACAATATTAAAATTTTTATTAGTTTGTATTCTAAAAAAAGAAATACTCAAATGTGACATAATATTAAATACTTCATTATATAGTAAATGTAAAGAACATGTGAATGTGTCATGTGGCCATAACAATGAAGAGATTTTAAATTTGTTCTGTTTCCAGAACAAGGTTTAGTTTATTACCTACATTGTACCATTTCGATCTTTTCTTGATATTGGTTGGTAGAATGACAGTCAACTCACAGATCTGAGCCCACTGTAGTCATTTCCATATCTATTTGAAAAAAATAACAAACTTAGGAGACTTATGTGTAGCACTGTGACTTGGGGAGTAGAGGAAATGAAATACATGCTGAAAAGAGATTTCTGTCTAAGTTTGATACAATTTCTAGTCTTGGAAACTACTTTCAATCTTCCAAGGACTCAAACACATTCCCTCTATTGAATTCACTGTACTCTCTTGTGCTGTCCTGTTTTGCTTCACTTAGCTCCAGCTGGTTTTCTCTATGTGCAGACAAGAATCCTAGCAGCAAGGATGCCAGAGTTGATATTCATCAAAAGGATAAACAGACAAAATTTCACTGACCTCAAAGAATAGCTGATTTCAATGGAATTATGTCTTTTGTTATAAGTGTAGACTTTAACTCAGAATTACTCTCTATGAGAACTTTAAATGTACACAGTGTTCACCTATATATTCAAGTTAATCCACATTCTGAAGACTTCTTTTTTAGACAGTAATGATTTTAAGATGTCAGCCAAGCAGTGGTGGCACACACCTTTAATCCTAGAACTTGGAAGGGAGAGGTAGGCAGATTTCTGAGTTTGAGGTCAGCCTCGTCTAAAGAGTGAGTTCCAGAACAGTCAGAACTATACTGAGAAACCCTGTCTTGAAAAACCACACACACACACACACACACACACACACACACGTCAGGAATTCCAGATCAGGTGAGCACATATCAAAAGCAAAAGAGAGTTTGTCTCAAACAGATGTGCACTCACATCCTGGAAGCTGCCTGCCTAGGTGACCTTCGTTGGTTACTTATAATCACTCTCCTCCTTCTTATCCTGCTGTCCCCCTCCTTTTCCTCTCCTTTCTTTTCTTCTAGATGGAGGTATCTCAATGTACAGATGTTTATTCTGAATGCAATATGATACATAGACAATATGTTCCAGGTTGGATTTCTTGCCAGTTTATACTTCTCTATTGTGTTGCTAATAAGTATCAGCGTTGTATATTTCAATATCTCAGTTTTCCATACAAAAGTTTTATTCAATTTTCTTTCTATTCTTTCTCTATAATTTTTAAAAGAAAGATTTGTCTTTTTACTTATGCATTTGAGCATCATAAGTATAAGTTAGAGTTGTTCCCTTTGAGAATGATTCATATTTGGGCGATAGAAATCTACCAATAGTCCATCCAAACAGGATAGGTGGAACAACTGGAAGACATTTTTTGTGTGTTTGTTTGTTGTTTTTATGACAAGATATTTTAAGGTGTCTTTGTGTGGATGTGTGATCGTGTTTGTGTGTGTGCAACCCTGGCTGCCTTGGAGCACTCTGCAGACCAAGCCAGCCAAGGACTCAAGGATCTCTTGGCATTGCCTTCTGGGTTCTGGGATTAAACGGGGTATATACCACCATCCCAGGCAGAAATCTAAGTTCTAAGACAGCATGAGATATGATCCTTTAACTTAGAATACAATTTAAAATAAAATTTCTAAGATCACAGTTCACAAACTACTAATTGGAATAATCTTCTTGGATAACTAGTAGATATGTCTAAGGCCCACTGTGATTGAGATATAAAATTTAAATTTCTTTTAAGTTACACTGTTAAGATTTGAGAGATTTCCTTACCATTAACAGCAGATGTGAATTATTTTAATGAACTTGAACTTGAGTACTATCTCTATGTCTGTCTGTAGTAGACTAAAGACTACTTCAGATATAAGTTAAATAAAGCTATATTCTCTACAAACACAAGGTCCTATAATTTAGTGATATACTATCAGCATACAGGTTGAGATTATCTGGATCATCTTGTCTCCTTTTCAATCTATCCTACCCTACCTCCCTACTGTGTGCATACTTTCTCTAGCACAGAAACCCTTATAATGTTCATGTTACTTCAGGGTACCTACATCTTCTCCAGTTGCCCAACTCTATTGGCAGGTCAAAGAGACGGGAATTCCCATAATTAAAAGGCTAACTCTAATTTGACACTCACCATGGCATATTTCTGTGAAGTGTAGCTTCTGCTATGGACAGATTCACAGATCTTGTTCTTTATTTTTTATTGTGGTGTGTGTGCTCATGCACGGGTGTGTGCTTGTATGTGTTTGTGTGATCATGTACAAAGATAAAAGGAAGGTATTAGGTATCTTTAACAATTTTTTCTTTACTCTTTTCTGGCAGAATCTCTAAAAGAATTTTCAGCTAGCCTGGCAGACAATAATCCCCAGTGATCCTCATATCTCTACGTTATCTCAGACTTTTTACATGGAGCCTAGATATTTTAATTTATGTCTTCACACTTGTCTATCAAGCTCTTTTGTCTCCAAACTCTCTTTCTAGCTTAGGCCTTGTTTTCCTTGGTGTTTCCTTTGTTTGGCGTTAGTTTTGATGTGCTATACCTACACACATACACACACACATTTATGTATGTATATGCCCAGTTAGTGACCCCCGTATGTATATGGATGTAGAGCCATCCCCTGAAGCATAAAACCTACCAGCAGTCACATCCTAAATAGGAATAATTTTCTTTCTCTCACTAACTATTAACTGCCTAATAGCTCCTCAATAATAGCCTGGGGAGCCCCTATTATATCTAGTCTGAGATCTAGGCTAGCTTGATATTGTGCAGGTCATATGTATAAAGCTACAGATGCTGTGAATTAATTTGAGCTATAATGATGTCATATCCAAAAGACAACATTTTATAGTATTCTGTTCCATCCTAAAGCTATTGTACTATTTTTACCTCTTCTCCCATGACATTCCCTGAACCTTAGTGGATAGAGGTGACATTTTATATATATATATATATATATCCTGTTTAGGTATCCCAAAGCTATTATATGTTCCATCCATGGATTTTTCTGAATTTACCAATGATTTTTAGTATGTGATCCATTTCCTCTACCTTGGCTTTCATCATTTACCACACCCACTCCAGTGGAGTCTGCTGACAGCAGTCCTGAGGCGTAAAGTTTCAAGGAAGCTAGTCTCCTGGAGCCCCCTTGGCATTCCCTAACTCAGAAGTGGTCCAGATTTGTCCTTGAAAAGTCAATGGAGGGTCTTGTGGTTTTTTTCTGTATCATTTTAAAAGTGCCCTCATGGAATGATTGACTAATAGTTAAGCTAAATTGGACATTGTTTTCTGGCCTTCACCTGTGTCCCAACATCCTAGTCTTTGCTGAACCAAACCTGGGCTTGGAATTTTATAAAGAATGTTACCCATTCAGACTAATTGCCTCCAGCATAGTCAAGGGGGTTGGGCATTGGAGTTTACTGAATAAGAGTTAATTATCCCAGGGCTACTTCAACTAAGAATCCTCATTATAGTCACATATGGCAGACCACATTAGAATTGCAGCTGTGTCACTCCCAGGAATTAGATTATTTTTTGTTCTTGGTAAGGTTAGCAACAATGGGACCTCTGGTTCATACCTATGCTAGCACAGAGGATTAGCATAGTTGGACATTTACTAAGGACAGAGGATTAGCATAGTTGGGCATTTACTAAGGACAGGTTGATCTTGGGCTATACAATGGACTAGAATGGAAACTATTTGCACCTGGCTTCTAAGATTAAGATGACCTTAGATAAGGCTGACTTTCTTTCAGTTGTAACCACTGCTTAGTTCCTGTCAATTTACATGTATATACTTTTCTATAGAACCATTGTGCTTCAAAGGACCTCAATGTACCTTAACTGGTGTATTATCTAACTTCCCTTTGCCTTCTGTAATGATCATTTAAGCCTTATGCTTACTTTAAGAATACACACTCAGATTCAACACTCCCTTATGTCCCTGTCTGTGTGTCATTTTTGCCAACTCCTAGCCTGTCTGATTACTGGGACTTTGATTTCTCCAGCGGGTTGAGGGACCCTCAGTTGGTCCAGCTCGTGGCAATCATTTATTCTGATTTTCATATGGTTCATTCTTATTGTGAGGCTTTCCACTGAAGTTTCTTTTTGGCTTATTGAGGTTTTCAACTTTAGTATCATTTCATCTTGCCCTTTAATAATTTATTTCCTTATTGAATCTTCTTTTCATATTTTGTATTGATCTTGTAGTTTATTCATGTCATTTTTGAGTTGTTTAAACATAGTTATAATCATTCCTTTGACTTTTTTTTTAATCTGGAAATTATTCTAAGACATTCTAGTTAGAATCCATTATCATGTAGATACTTATTGGAGGAACCATATTTTCTTGGATTTTTTTGTATATATATATATATATATATATATATACATATATATATATGTGTGTGTATGTGTGTGTGTGTGTACATTGTGCGTGTGTGTGTGTGTGTGTGTGTGTGTGTGTGTTGTATTTTCTTCTTTCTGGTCTTGGACCTATTTATATAACTGACATTGGTTGAGTGGAAGTTTGATTTAGAGGATCATGGTCTGTGGATCTGTCAGTGTCAAGAGTTAGGGCAATTGTGGCTTGTAGGCTCAGGACCCTTACTCCCCTTATCTGTCAGCATCAAGAGCTATGAGATGGCTGCAGAAATTTGGGCTGGAAGCTTTGGTCTATGTATCTAGGTGCCCCTTACCCATTGACATTAGGAATAAAAAGGGACCTGCAGAAGTGTGGGCTATGTTCTCATTGTCTAGGCATCTTTATCCATTAGTATGGGGGCTGAGCTAAAATAAAGTTATTTTGGTGGCAGATATAACTTGTATGCTAGTAATGAACTCCAAATGACTACAGATATAAAATCTTACATGTTAATAATGAACTCTGAATGACTACAGACTTTTCTGAATTTCTCCTCTCTACCTGTAATTTCACAACTCACATCTTTGATTTTTCATCTTTACCCTCATTTTCTTGTCCACTTTCCCTGTCTTCCAGCTTACAGCTATTCTCTCTCAGAAACATACATCAAAAGTAGCATGGTTCTTCTTTATAACAGTCAAGCCCCATTCTCATAGAACCCTATTTGGTACTGTGTTCCATCTTGCTGGCCTGGATTCTAGATTCTCTGGAGATCCCTTAGCAAGCCCTTATCTCTGTGACTCAGCTCAACTTCCTGAGTTACTCAGAATACTATAAGAAATGGGAAACATCTTGGAGTGTCTGAGGTCTTCCAAATTCCCTTCTTTAAAATACTCTCACTGCTTGGGGCTGTCCTGGAATTTTTTGGAGCTTGAACTAGGTTGATGTTGTGATTTGGAAAGCTGAGCTGTCCTGGTTCTTCCTCATAGGCCTTTTCTACTGTGTTGGTTTCCTCAGTTTCTATAATTTATGCATGAGTTTAAGAACATAAGTATTTATACACAGAAAGACTGTCAAGTCTGAGAGATAATTCAATAAGTAAGATACTGGGCTATATAACTCTTTTCCAGTTTGAATACATTGAATTTCGATTGTAGCCTTATAAACTGTATATTGACTTAGAATACATTACAAAAATTTCTTACCTTAAAGTCTTGGAATAAACTTTTAAAGTTTGTTCTTATATTTTTCTTTATCAAAGAAATATAAATACACAATTTTTTGTAATTGCATTGTATAAGGTTGTTGTCCTGGGTCCACTCTGCCACTGGGTATGGCTGCTTGGGGAGACAGAATGCTGGGTGTTTGACTTTCCACAGTCTGAGATGTGGGAGACAGGAGCTTTTCAGGGCCCTTGGGCCTGTGATGAGCTTGAGCCATGGGGTCCTCAGATTCTTGGACATCCAGGTGCTGCTAGGAGTCAAGGAATTGAGGGCTGGGTACAGCATATAGCCTGGGAGGTTTGGGAGGGGGAGCTCTGGCTTGTCTCAGAAGAGGTGATTGTTCTTAGCTTTGCTGATGCAGGCTTGGTGGCTATTGTGGCTGGGAGTGCAGAGAGGCCTTCTATGGGAGACTAGGCTACTGCTCTGTAGGCAAAGACCTTCTCCATGGTTCCCCATGGAGGATCTTGGTGAAAAGAGACAGTCCATGGTTCCCAACAGTTTATTGTCATGGCAGAAAATGGATGCATAAAACAATGCCATACTTCTCAGGGTGGGCCTGAGATTAAATACCTTTTGAGGAAGGAAAGTCAGGGAAGGGAAGCTTATTGGCTAAGTCCTTCAGGCCTCTAGGTACCTCATTAGCCTGGAAAACTCTGTTTTCAGCCTATTTGACTGGTTAAGTCTCTTTTATGTGAGAAACATGGCACATATTCCAATTCAGGAGTCTGGTAGGGAGCTGGGAATCACCTAAGCCCTAGGTGTGTACCAACCAAGTCTCTGGGTCTCAACCAACTTCATTTCATAGTTTTATGTCCCACAATTGTGTTTACTTACTTTGTGTATGGGTATGTAGAGGTTAAAGGACAATTCATGGGATTCATATGTATCCTTCTACAATATATGTCTTGGAGATGGAGCTCAGGTTGGCAACTCCTTTACCAACTAAGCCATCATTGACCCTGTATAAAGGCATTCCAAGGGAAGGCAATTAATAAAATATATCATTTGATTTCATCCCACTAACACAGAATATCTCAACCTGTGGTTAGCAACCCTTTTGGAGGTGGAATGACTCTTAGCAAGGGTCAAATATCAGATATCTTATATGTTAGATGTTTGCATTACCATTCACGATACTAGCAAACATGTAGTTTCCTAGTACATTACAAAAATGTAGTAGCAGTGAACATAATTTTATGGTTGTGGGTCACGACAACATGAAGAACCTTATGAAAGGATCGTAGCACTAGGAAGGTTGAAAAATCAGTGCTCTAAGATTAAAAAACAAGCCAAATGCTGGGCGGTGGTGGCGCATGCCTTTAATTGCAGCACTTGGAGGCAGAGACAGGTGAATTTCTGAGTTCAAGGCCAACCTGGTCTACACAGTGAGTTCCAGGACAGCCAGGACTACACAGAGAAACTCTGTCTTGAAAAACCAAACCAAACAAAAAACCAAAAAATGTTCCTGCTTACTTTCACTAAACTACTTTTACAAACAAAATTTTAACAGGCAGAATTATGAGCATATTAAGTTTTCTTTTTAAGATGAATGGTCATGTCTCTCTTGGATTTGGTTGTTTGGCTATTTGTTATTCAGCTGTCTTATATGTTGGTGCTTCAGTTCAGATACACAAGAGTGAGATCTCCAGGGTACTCTCACTAATTTTTCTTTAATACTCCAGGCCAGAGAACAGCATCAGCTAAGCCACACTAAGAATGGGTTACAATCTTTTCCACATCTCCATCTAAGGATCTGGACAAAAAAAGTTAGCAATGTTAGGGGAATAGCTTATCATAACCATCCACATCTCCCTTTCTTTCCGTATTTTGTTTTTCTTTTCTAGTTCCGTCCTTTTTTTCTAAATATGTTTTTTTTCTTTTTAAATTCAATTTATATCTCCAACATTGTCCCTCTTCTTGGTGTCCCCTACCACAATCCCTTGTCCCACCCTCCTTCCCCTTCTCTGAGAGAGTGCAAGTCCCCAACCCTGGCACCTCAAATCTCTGTAGGGCTAGGTGCTTCTTCTCTCACTAAGACTAGACAAGACAGCCAAGTTAGTGGAATAGATTCCACAGACAGGCAACAGCTTTAGAGATAGCCAAGGCTCCAGCTGCTCAGGACCCACATGAAGACCTAGTTAAACATCTGCTTCATAGGTGAGAGGCCTAGGTCTAGTCAACATATGCTCATTGGTTGGTGGTTCAGTCTAGGCGAGCACCCAAGTGTCCAGGTCAGTTGACTTTGTTGGTCTTTCTGTAGCATTCCTATCCCTTTTAGGGCCCTCAATCCTTTCCCCAACTCTTCCCTAAGAGATCCCAAGCTCCATCCAGTGTTTAGCTGTGGCTTTCTGCATCTCTTTGAATTAGCTGCCAGGTAGAACCCCTCAGAGGACAGCCATTCTAGGCTCCTGTCTGCAAGCATAACAGTGTTTAATAGTGTCAGAAACTGATGCTTGCCTATGGGATGGGTCTCTAGTGGACAAATTATTGCTTGGCTACTCCCTAAGACTCATCTCTACCCACTGTCCTTGCATTTCTTGTAGGCATGACAAATTTTAGGACTAAAATTTTTGTGGTTGGGTGGACATTCCTATTACTCCACTGGGGTTTCTACCTGGCTACAGGAGTTAGCCTATTCAGCTTCTGTATGCCCTCTGCTGTAAGTCTCAGTTAAGGTCACCCCCATTGATTCTTGGGAACCTCACCCATCCCAGATCTCTGGCATGTCCCCCAACTCCACCTCAACAGCTACAGATTTCCATTCATTCTCATGGCCTCTCTCCACACCTGATCCTGAATCCCCCCATTCTCTCTCTTAATCCCCTCTCTCACTCAGTTCCATCCCTCTACCTGCTTCCTACAACTATTTTATTCCCCCTTTTAAGTGAGATTCAAGCAGCCTCACTTGGGCCTTATGTCTTGTTTAGCTTCTTTGGATCTGTGAAGTATAGGGTTGGTATCCTGTATTTTATGGCTAATATCCACTTATAAGTGAGTACGTATCATGTATTTCCTTTTGGGATTGGGTTAACTTACTCAGAATGATAATCTCAAGTTCCCTCCATTTTCCTGCAAAATTCATGATGTCTTTGTTTTTAATACTTGAACAGCATTCCATTGTATAGATGTACCACAATTTCTTTATCTATTTTTCAGATGAGGGACATCTAGGTTGTTTCCAGTTTCTGACTATAATAAATAAAGCTGATATGAACATAGTTGAGCAAGTGACCCTGTGTTATAGTGGGGTATGTTTTGGGGATATGCCCAGGAGTGATATACCTTGAGTTAGAACTCTTCCCTGTTTTCTGAGAAACTGCCAAGTTGATTTCCAAAATGCTTGTTCTCACTAGCAATGTACGAGTTGCTCCACATTCTAGCCAGCTTTTGCTGTCACTTGAGTTTTTGATCTTGGCCCATTTATCATTTATATAAAGGAGTGATATTGATTGTTTTTGAGATAATTTTATATCCAATCTCTTTGTTCAAGGTGTTTATCAGGTATAGGTTTTTGAGGTTGTATATATACTATTATATCATCCACAAATAGTGACACTTTGACCTTTTCCTTTCCAATTTCCCCTTGATCTCCTTTAGTTGTCTTGTTGTTGAAGCTAGAATTTCAAGTAAAATATTGGATAGGGAAAGAGTTGACAGTCTTGTTTCTGATTTTAATGGAATTCCTTCAAGTTTCTCTGCATTAAATGTGATATTAGCTATTGGCAGTATATTGCTTTTATTATGTTTAGTATGTACCTTATGTTCATGAACTCTCCAAGACTTTGAACATAAAGGTGTGTAGGCTTTTGTCAAAGGATTTTTCAGCATCTAATGAGATGATTGTGTGATTATTTTTATTTCTGTTTGTTTATATGCTGGATTACATTGGTAGAGTTTTTTATATTGAATGCTCATTCTTGGGGTGAAGCCTACTTAATCATGGTAGATTATGTTTTTGATTTGCACTTGGATTCAGTTTGTATTTCATTATTTTTGTATTTATACTCATAATTGAAATTGCCCTGAAATTCTCTTTCTTTGTTAAGTTTTTGTGTGGTTTAGGTTTTAGGGTGACTGTGGCCTCATAAAATGGGTTTGACAATGCACCTTCTGTTTCCCTTTGGTGGAATAGTTTGAGAAATATTGGTATTAGCTCTTCTTTGAAAGTCTAGGAGAATTTGGTGCTAAACCCATATGGCCCTGGCCTTTTTTTTCCTTTGGTTGAGAGTCTTTTAATGACTTCTCTTATTTCCTGGGGAGGTATAAGACTATTTAAATAGCTTGCTTGATCTTGATTCAACTTCTGTAAGCAGTATCATGAGAGCAATTTTATACCATGGTAATATGGACTATACCTTCCCATAAATTCTAATATCCCTAAGTTTTTTTGTCAAGTAGTTCATCAAAGCAATAAGAAATACCTAACATTCTCCGAAGGCTTATCTACTAATAACATCTGCAAAGGTTAAACTGTATTTAGATATAATCCTGTTACCCACCTGATGTTTATCTACACTATAAAGAATTTTACAAGTTTGTCTCACACACTCACATATTCTGATTGGGCTTACCATTCTGGGATCTGTAACATTCTGTTCTATCCTCTGTTAGACTAATACCTGGTTCCTATCCTAATACTGACTTCAGATACCTGAGTATATATGACATGGAAGAACTTGTTTCATCCATGTTTTTTTATCACTATCTCTGACCCAAATTTCTACTAAACCCATGTTCCTTTGTATGATTCCCTGAATAAACCATGTGCTTTTAGAACATCTGTTTTGCTTTTCTCATCTTATTTAAAACCAAAGCCTAGCTGTAACAATGCTTGGCATACTTCTCTTCTATTCCTCCAGCTCTTTTGATGGTTTTATATACAAGTTTACCATGCAACTTGGCATAAACTCAGCCTGATTTCCAGCTGAAAGCCATGAAGACAAAAACAACCAACTCTTAGTTTTCTGAAACTTAAAAAAAAACTTCCCAAATCTGCCTCATTTGTTTGCTCCTTGTGGCCTCCATGAACTGGGATATTTTAAACAAATGTATCTGTTTTGTTCAGAATTTCAGAATTTGTAACATTACCTCATCTTTATCTCCATGATGGACAATCCTTTTATTTTATTTTATTTTATTTTTTGAGACACTCCTATGGTTCTATCACTGTGATGAAACACCATAAGCAAAGGAATTAGGGCAGGAAGGGGTTTGTTCAGCTAACATGTTCATGTCATGATTAACCAGGCAGGAGGTCAAACAGGGCAAGAACCAGGAGGAAGATGATTCAGAGAGTATGGAAAAGTACTGCTGACTGGCTTATTCACCATGGCATGCTCACCTTGCTTTGCTATAAAATCAGGAACCATGAACTCAGGGATGACATTACCTACAATGAGTTGGGCCCTTCTCATCAATCACTAATTAAGAAACTGTCCTAAAGCTGGGTATAATAGAGGCATTTTCTCTCTCCTCTAATGACTATAGCTTGTGCCAAGTTGACAAAAAATATCGGCCAGTACAGATGCTTACTTTTTTTTTTCAGATGCTTACTTTTTATTGAAAACATTTTTTTCATATATTGTATTGGATTGTTTCTTCTCCTATAGGTATTCACAGATCCTCCTTTCTTCTCTGTTTAGTTAACACTTAACTTATCTCTCCTTAAAACAAACTACAAAAATAACAAAACCAAGAAACATACATTAAAACAAAAAATAAATCATTCAAACAAAGATTAAAATAAGCATTTTAAAGATCAATAATACAAAAAAAGGGGCCAAAAACAAAACAAAACAAAATGAATCAAAGTGTTTCTGAAATACCATTAAGTTCATTTTGTGACAGTCAACTACTGTTGGATATGAAACATGTCCTGAAGTACATATTACACTCAGAGCAATTCCATTGGAGGAAATTTATTTCTTCTTTGCCATAGGAATAAATTGTATATAGCTTTGTGATCAGAGAAGGGAGCCTATCTTCACTCCCTCCCCCATCTCAGTGCTGGAACTTCTGATTTGAGCCTGTGCAGGACTTGTAAATTCTGTTATGGTTTCTATGAGTTCATGTGAGCATGAATTCTGTTGTGTCTTGAGGACCCTCTTTCTTTATACATATTCATCACCTATGGTTCTTACAATCTTTCTGCTTCCTCTTCCTCTTGGATCCCTGAGCCTTGAGAGGAGGGATTTATATGAAACATTCTGTTAGTACTGAGTGAGTTCATATGAGCATGAATTCTGTTGTATCTGGAAGATACTGTTTCCTTGGAATCATCTATTTCTTCTGGCTCTTATAATCTTTCTGTCTCCTCTTCAACCTAGATCCCTGCACCTCGGGGACAGAGCTTTGATGAAAAGATGCCATTTCAGACTGAGTGCTCCGAAGATGATTACTGTCTATACATTGTACAATGTGGGTCTCTCTGTTATTTCCCCTCCACTGCAAGAAGAATAATCTCTAATAAATGCTGAGAAAGGCATTTCTCTAACGATATAGCAATAAGTTCTTCAGGGTCATTTTATTGCTGTGTTCCTTTACCAGAATAATAATACAAGATTACTCCCTAGGCTCATGACTTTCCTAGTCTTAGATTCTTAGTCTCTTTAGCAGTGTCAGCATGGGTTCCATCTCATGAAATAAAAAGTGATTGGTTACTCGCATAGCATTTGTAGACTATAGTACCACTATATCTTGCAGGCTGGTCACTATTATAGGTCACAGAGTTTGTAGCTCAAAATATTGGTGATTGCCTTTCTCCTCTAGTCACATGCAGAGTAACTACCAGCTACATGTTGGTTAATCTTACCTATAATACCCTGAAGAAAATCTCCTATGGATTATAGTTTTAATTTTCCTTTTTTTTTCTCATCAAGTTTCTGAAAGTATTCATCAAAACTTCAAATCACTGTTTGGATTACCTTCATGATTACCCAGGTATAGAATCAAATGATACAAACATAAAGCTGTTTGTGAAATTTTGGGTCTGAAAAATTGAGTCAGCGCATTTACAGTTCATACTCCACTTCTCCTACATGCCTATAAATATCAAGAATTAAAATTTAATTAAATTAATGTGGAAGATTCATATGCTTTAAATGAAAATGGTTGTTTCACAGAGTGACAGGAAAATGCCCTTTGCACTGTCTATCGCATTTATGCCTATAATACTGTGAAATGACACACCAAATCTCAGTGATTGGAAACTTGTAATAGACACCTGATTTTTTATTTTGTTCTAATTTCTCAGTTTAGTAATTAGGTGCAAAACACAGCAGGGGAACTCCTCTATGTACTTGCTGTCTGGTAGCTTTGGTATTGTAGAGTGAATGTCATTTTTCTTCCCTCTCCCTTCTCCTCTTTTTTATCCTCTCTTCTCATTTCTCTTAGTCTACTCCCTCCCTTCTCCTTCCTCATTTTCTTCTCTTCTGAGAACATTGAAGTCTGCATTTTTACTAGGTGAATCAGAACTTCAAGAAACAGGGAGTTGTTTCATAAGACAGGGGGTAGAAGCCAGCACATTCCTAAGGCTTGAAACCTTAGTAGCATAGCATCATTTGCATGTATTCTGTTGGCCCACAGACATAGATTCTGCCCATGATAAGCTTAGTGGTAATGTATCAGCTTCCAATGGGAATACCAAAGTATTCCCAATTACTTACATCTTCTCTCTCATCTTCCAGACTCTTCTTCCTTGAATTTTAATTAATCATGGGGCTGATCTCATACCTGATGCTCATGATTTTATTATCCAAACCTAGTTCATATGCATATTTGACTCCTCAAATGTTTGTATTCTTATTAAAGATTTTTTATTAAAAAGACAAGGTGTATTTTTAATTACATGCAAATGAAATGAAGTAAACCAAAGCATGGTCACAATAGTCATCCCCATCAACAAGTGTAAAGCAATCTGGATAGAAATGCTTAATGTATTGCATTTCTAAAATCTGGTTTGAACATAGGTTCACTCCTTCCTCAAGGTGGTTCTGTATTCTGGGAATGAGTTTTCTTAATGGCTCTCACTTTTGCCATATGAGGAATTGTTCCTATTCTTTGGGTCGTTGATTATTCCTGTAAGAAGCTGTCTATATTTGTCATGAAGTCATATTTTCACCCTGCTTAGGACCTTTCTCTATTCTTTCTTCCCTTCCTCCTCTTCTCTTCTCTCTTGTCCAATCCTTCCTTCATTCTTACTGTTTTGAATTAAACAACCTAGACTAGAACTCACTATATAGCTCAAATTGACCTAGAACTCATGATTTTCTACCTAAATATCCAAAATTCTTTGATTAGAGAGGTGTGTGACAGCAGGATTTTCCCAGGCTAGGTCTTTATCTCAGGTTCCAGAATGATTTTTGCTGCTTAACAACTTCTAAAAACCAAACTCCCAACATACTTAAATGGCCATTCATTTGAAGAGTTGATAAAATAATCTTATATGTCTTTTTGATGACTTTTGAACTGAACTAGAAACAGAAGATTCATCCAAAAGAAAAGCTGGGCTGCAGAAGATTTTGGCAGTCCCAACCCCAGCACAAGCTTCTAAGCCCCTGTAAGTCTGAAATCCACTTACATGTTTTAGTCAGATTGGACAGATTCTTCCAGGGGAATGGTAATCAGTGAAGAAGACTCCTATTCCATTACTCTGTGTGAGGACTATGGAAGGTACCCATGTAGAGGAGGAGCTATTTTAAAACTCGACCTAACTGGAGTTTCCTGAGCAAAGAAGTCAGGGAACCTGAATTTCCTGGTACTGTCTCATGTGTACAACAGCCCCAATTGAAAGTTGTGGAAACTGGAGGGCTAGGAAGAAATTGATAAACTGAAAAGTGCAAGTTAATTAGAGTTTTTGCTCAGGCAAAATATGTTGAAGGTGAGTAGACCTATCGTTCATGGCCTTGTGTTCATCAACAAAACAAGATGAATGGAAAAAGAAAATGTGGCAAGCATTCATATTACACTTGATCTTAGTCAAAAGGCCGAGAAGCAATGTGGCAAGCATTCATAATGGAACTGATTTCAATTCTAGAAAACAGTGAAATTTTGGCATCTTGGTGAAAATTGGTGGAATTAGTTGTTGGGCCCTGCTAATTAAGGTTGAAGTCTGACATTATTGCAAAGCCTTGAGTTCCATGCAGAATGGCAGAATCCCGTCACAAGCAAGACTTCTACTTCTCTGCCCTTGTCTGGGGAGCCCAAAGCCCTATGCCCTCTACCTGGGGGATGTCATGTAGCCTTGATGAGATAACAGCTTCAGCTTTTTATTTTCTCCTGATGAGAACCTACCCAGCAAGCACCTGAGATTCCTGAAATGCCTCCCTATGCTGAATAAGGCATCTCTATAACCTAACCTTTAGCCAAGGAACGTTGCCCACACTGAATATTCCTATCTTCTTTCCAAAAACTGTATAACCCTTGATATGCCCTGAATAATCTGTCTCCTTGATGCTGATCCCAGAGTGTCATCATCTCCATCGTACTCATGGACCATCAGAAGTCTTGTTTGTTGACTTTGTTCTCTTTGTTCTCCTTGGCCAGTGACCAACAATGCTTGGATAAGGGAGACCCAGAATTAAAAACCATTATCTTTAGCAAAATAAGCTAGACTCAGAAAGATAAATATCATGCTTTCCTATGAATAATTGTAGATGTAAACATTTTTGCTTGAAGATATGTGTCTCTATATACACATATATGATATGAAAGTAGAAATGGGTCTGTGACAGTTTCACTCACTATAATAGAGTATAACAGAGAGTTAGGAAACGTCTCTAAAAAAAAAAAACCAAAAAAAAAAAAAAAAACAAACAAACAAACAAAAAAAAAACCAAAAATAATAAAAGAAGGAAAAAAAAAAAACAAAATAAGGGAAAGCTGTTGGACCTTTTGGCCCAGCCTTGAAATCTTCATAGCACTGAACATAGTTATAACACATATACTGTAGACAAGTGAAATACCAGTGCTATATGATATGAGGCATTATTTTTTTAGGCTTAGTGATATTTGTTATCACTTTCCTTTTATTGTGTATGTGAGTGTGTGTGTGTGTGTGTGTAGCCTGGGGTTCAATCAGGAGCTGTCCACCTTTTTGTTTTGTTTTGTTTTGTTCTTTTTCTTTTTCTTTTTCTTTTTCTTTTTTTTTTATTAGATATTTTCTTTATTTACATGTAAATTTCTCCTTTCCCAGTTTCCCCTCCAAAAAACAAACAAACAAGCAAACAAACAAAAACAACAAGAACAAACCCCTGTTGCCTCCCCTCTCCCCATGCCTGTCACCCCACCCTCTCCCACTTATTGGCCCTGGCATTCCCCTACACTGGGGCACAGAACCTTCACAAGGCCGAGGTCCTCTCCTCCTATTGATGATCGAATTTGCAATCCTCTACTATACACATGCTGCCAAAACATTCAGTTCCACCATGTATAGTCCTTGGTTGGTGGTTGGGTCCATCTTTTTGTGACAGTTTCTGTCTCTGAGATCTGAGACCCAGGATCTACCTGTTTCTCTGCGTCCAGCACTACCATGTCTGCCTTTTACAACAGCACTGAGAATGAACTCCACTTCTCAGGCTAGTACAGTAAGATTTTTCCTGAGATGTCTCTACAGGCTTTCCTTCAAATTTACCTACCCTTTTCCAATGTTGTTTCTTCCAACTCACACTTTAGGACTTTAATTATAACAACATCCTACTACCAATTATGAGGACCTTTTAAAAGCCATTAACCTAAACTATACCCGTGTTTTTTCAGTATCATTACTGTTTCCTAACTGGAGGCTGAGTGTTTTCCTTAGTTACAGATTTATCATTATCTTTCTTAGAAAATGAAAATTAATATTTAATTTCTTATTACACCTAAATAAAATGTATTTTAATTATTCCAATGCAAAAGGTGTTTGCTGCAAATTTAATGTCCCCAAGCCTAAACATAGAACAGTAAGAATGAATCTGGACTACTTGATAACTGAAAAACATCATTATGTCAGCAGTATTTAAGCTACATTTTATGCACTTGACATGTTTCCTGTCAAGAGAGAAGTATGAATAGTTATTATCTTTTTGCTCCATGTGTAATGCCTTTGCAACACATTGAATTTATGCACAACAAGAAATTGATTCTGCTTCTTAATTATTGCCCAAGAATGATTCAAAGAATATATATCTAAAATAGAAATAATTATTTTTCAAAGATGTCATTTAATATTCATGTGGCTTTTAGCCAACAGTCCTATAAGATTGTTCAATCATTTAACCACCCAGAGGCATGCTTCAAAACTAATTTATTTTGGAGAAATTATTTATAACTTACCATATTTAAAGTCAGGAGTTAGGATAGTGATTTATTATTGGTCCATTAATTAATACAACAGTGACTATTAATGTGCTCTGAGATGTATTCTTTTCTTATGATGTAATAAAATGTTTAGGCAGACAGGACCTGTATAGAACAGAAAGCCTATTCCACAAATGCCTTAAAGCTGGCCATCATTGTGAGTCAAAGTTTTTTCCATATATCTTAAATAGAGTGTCATAGTAAAGTTTTGCTTGCTCTTTCCTCTGACCTTCCTCATGACCTTGAATGAAGATGCTGTCATTTGGAATTAGTAAAAAAGCATCATAGCTGAAGGACAGGCTGAGTCTCTATTGAGATTTTTTTAAATGCTTGTACAAATATATATGTAGTAGAAAATTGAAAAAATGTCTAGATTCTTTTCAGAAATTGTTGGAAATTCCCAATGCAAGTCAAATTCATTTAATATATTATTTCTTTTTAACATTTTTGAAATTATAGTATAATTACAACATTTTTCCATTACCTATCCTCTCTTCAAATCTTTGATACAACCCTCCATGCTCTCTTTCTTTTTAATGAAATTAAGTCAATAACTCTAAACTAATTTATTTTGTAACTAAGTCTACAATTTGTCAAGATTAATTTATTCACTCATTTATGTGTATGTTTGTGAGAACTTACGTCTATGAGAATTTATCTGCACCATATGCGTAGAGTAGCTTGAATGAGCACTAAGGAGACATTGGGTTTTCTGGAACTGTAATGATGGTATTGATCTGCTCTGTTCTTACTGAGAACTGAACTTGGGTCATTGGTAAGAGCAGACACTTCTCTTAAACACTCAATAGAAATTTAAAAACATTAAACATTCATTTTATTTGTCTCATATATACCTGTAATTTCAGCTTTAAGGGATTCAGTCCCCTGATCTGACCTCTGCTAGCACTCGTACACAAGAGGCATCCTTTCACAAACACCCCCATCACCCCCCCAAACATACATCTATACAAATAGAAGTAATTCTTTTAAAAATCCAAAAGTATAATTTAAATATATAATAACTTAATAGACGCTGAGGAAAACTAGTTGGAAATTATCAAAATATTGAATGTCTTTATTTTCTGTATTGGAACCATTCTGAGTCTATGAGAGCACAAGAGTGCTAGTGAAACAAAATCAGCTCATCACAATAGTGAAAGAAAATCAGCTCATCACAATAGTGAAACAAAATCAGCTCATCACAATAGTGAAACAAAATCAGCTCATCACAATAGTGAAACAAAATCACTCATCACAATAGTGAAACAAAATCAGCTCATCACAATAGTGAAACAAAATCAACTCATGAGATACAATAGTAAAGATTCTGAACTGAGATATTTCAGACATCACTGGACCCTATCCTGAATCATTAAGACACACAAGGAAAAGTGTGCTGTGCTAATGGCAGCTACGCACTGCTCCAAAGCTGATCAGTACTCGAAATGACCTGACATTGTTTGATTTTGAATTCATTTTTGATCATTTTGAGTTTAGAAAGCTCTTACTCAATTAAGCTTGTGCCAAGTTGACATAAAAGTGATTCAGAGTACTACTCAATTACAGAATGCATCAGAAAACCCAAGAATGACATACCTTAAATGTTCAATATCTTTTGAGGAGGGAGATTTGTTTTGAAAAGTTCCTGAATTTTTATGATTAAATTGGCTAGCAAGCATTTCTCTTACAGTCTTGATCTGTAATTGGGGTAGAGTGCAGCTACAACAAGCTTCCTTTTTGTTCTATTTCTCTCTGCATATAGCTTGACAGTCACCTCAGAACAATCGTTGCTTCTGATGATTTTTTCAGTGAAAGGTCAACCATCAGCTACAAAGCTGTCACTCCTGAACATGTTTTCCTATTTAGACCATGGTTATGGAAACGGGGCTGTTTCTGTCTGGTAGAAACCTTTAAGGATTCTACTCCGTATCCAAATTAATCAATATTCCTGTGATAACACTAAAACATTACCCTTTTCAGATTTTAACTTGTGAAATTTCCCAGTTTTGTAATTTAAATAAGAATCCTCAGAAAATATCATTTCAGAAACTTTAAAGTAATATTTCTGACAAAGAGGAAGAATAAGTGTTTATAATTCAAACTGTTAAAGAGTTTGATTTTTTTATTGGATATTTTAATTACTTACATTTCAAATGTCATTTTCTTTCCCGATTCTCACCCCTTGAACCCCCTATCCCATCACCCCTCTGCCTGCTTCTCTGAGGGTGTACCCCCACCCACCTATCCACTCCTGCCTCCTTGCCCTACCATTCCCCTACAATGCCTACACTGAGGCGTCAAACCTTCACCAGACCAAGTATCTCTTCTCCCACTGATGCCTGACAAAGCTATCCTCTGCTATATATATACGGCTGAAGCCATGAGTCCTTCCATGTGTACTCCTTGGTTGGTGGTTTAGACCCTGGAAGCTCTGGTTGGTTGATATTGTTGCTCTTCCTATGGAGTTGCAAACCCCTTCAGCTCCTTCAGTCCTTTCTCTAATTCCTCCATTGAAGACCCCTTGGTCAGTTCAAGGTTGGCTGTGAGCATCCACCTCTGTATATGTCAGGCTGTGGCAGTGCCTCTCAAGAGACAGCTATATCAGGCTCCTGTTAGCAAGCACTTCCTGTCATCCTCAATAGTGTCTGCATATGGTGACTGTATACGGGATGGATTCCCAGCTGGGGATGTCCTTTCCTTCAATCTCTGCTCCACACTTTGTGTCCATATTAGCTTCTGTGAGAATTTGTTACCCCTTCTAAGAAGGACTGAAGTATCCACATTTTGGTCTTCCTTCTTCTTGAGTTTCATGTGCTCTGTGAATTGTATCTTGGGTATCCTGAGATTTGGGGCTAGTATCCACTTATCAGTGAGTGTATAGCATGTGTGTTCTTTTGTGATTGTGTTACATCACTCAGGATGATATTTTCTAGTTCCACCCATTTGCCTGAAAATTTCGTGAAGTCATTGTTTTCAATAGCTGAGCAGTACTCCATTGTGTAAATGTACCACGTTTTCTGTATCCATTCCTCTGTTTAAGGACATCTGGGTTGTTTCTAGCTTCTAGCTATTTTATAAATAAGGCTGCTATGAACATAGTGGAGCATATGTCCTTGTTATATATTGGAGCATTTTTGGATATATGCACAGGAGTGGTATATAGCTGGGTCCTCAGGTGATATGTCCAATTTTCTGAGGAATAGCCAAATTGATTTCCAGAGTGGTTACACCAGCTTGCAGTCTCACCAACAATGGAGGAATGTTCCTCTTTCTCCACATCCTTGCCAGCATCTGCTGTCACCTGAGTTTTTGATCTTAGCCATTCTGACTGGTGTAAGGTAGAATCTCAGAGTTGTTTTGATTTGCATTTCCCTGATGACTGAAGATGTTGAACATGTCTTTAGGTGCTTCTCTACCATTCGGGTTTCCTCAGTAGAGAATTCTTTGTTTAGCTCTGTACCCCATTTTTAATAGGGTTATTTGATTGTCTGAAGTCTAATTTTTTGAGTTCTTTGTATATATTGGATATTACCTCTCTATTGGATGTAGAAGAGAGACAGCTCACCAGTTAATATAAATAAAGTGTTTGATTTCTTGATCTTAGGGATTTAAGGCTAGTCTAGGCAACATAGGATAAGTCCTCTCAAAGACATAAACAGAAAAAAAAACTCTGGAAATATTTCTGAGTCTCTGCAGAGTAATATAATATATTTTCAACACATAATTTAAGAAAGAAAGAAATTATATAAATACATTTATAATGATTTTTATTAAATTTTCTACAAAAATTTAATAACTTCAAACACAAATAATAGAGAAATTTGAGTCTGGGGATATAACTCCAGTATGGCCTGTGTAAGGATTGTGCTTGAGCCTCAAGTACTGGACAAAATAGGAACATAATAGATAGATTTACTTCACAGTAAATCTGCAGATATGTCACCACTATATTTCTTCACTTCGAAATAGCTTAATCAAGGCACAGACTTGGATAGTAAGAATTGTTAAAAGCTTTTTATCACTGTCAGTTCATCTCTTCTCATTACTTCATTGCCATGATGAAAACTGAGGGTCAGATTTTCCCAGCATAATATCTCCACTTTTTCAAAAGCTTTATAAAATCAGTCTTCTGAGTTTACTATTATAGATTAACATCACAATCTCTAACCTGTGCAGCTTCTATTTGACTGTAGAGAAATATGTTGCCTTCACGATAAGATTTATCAAACACTTAAAATAAGATTTTAATATAACCTGGATGTCACCTTAATACTCATTTGGCTAAAAATCCAAGCCTATTACTTTCAAAGTGTTAAATGTAGTGGTGACATACTCCCAGCTTATGAAGGTTATCAGCAAGTCTATGAAATTATAGTGATTCACAGGAAGACTACTATTAAGTTTATTGAGACCTTTAATCTTGCCATGCTTGCTACACTATGCATTACTCGTATAGTTTTTCTTCATGTTCTTAAAGTTGTCTTTGACTTTACTCAACTTTGTGTTCTGAAGAGGAGAAAAGACTGCACAGAGATGAAAGCCTGGCTCTATTACTTGCTGGGTCTGAGAACTAAGTCACATTGCTAATCTTTTCAATTTTCCATAGCATCTAAACTAGTTCATTTGGACTTCTTAGTATCTATATGTTTTCGATTTGACATAATGATTAAATAATTCAATGGATTAAACATTTAATATATGTTAAACATCATTAATGAAGCAGCTCTCCATCCTATAGTATCATCTTTCCATCTTTCCCTAAGTGTCCACTAAAATTTATAGGTCAGATCAATTGGTGGTCAGATTTACAATACCTCACATAACTTGTCTTCTTAACTTTGCACATTCCTTTTACTTTATGTTGCCAGATGGCTCTTAACCATCTTTAAGACACATATAGGGATGGATTTTGAACCTTTACTGTACTTTCAGGATGATGTAAAATGAGGGAAACACTAGAAAGCATAATCTAGTATGGTTCCAGATTTATGATCAGAACCTGAGAGTTTCTTAGTCAAGAAATCTTTCAATATCATCAGTTTTGTTTTCATATACAAAACAATATCAAAGAACCACAGGGGATCTATAGATATTATTAATTTCATTAAATGAATTTTGTACTAATGAAAAGAAGTAATTTCCTGATATATATGCTGTTTCTCTTTCAACATGTACTTGTACGATATTAGCATCTTCCTATTTGGTTTAACTATGTCAGCACTCTCTTGAATACAACAACAAATTAGATGATCAACTAATCATATTAGTCAGATTAATGTTCATTGTTCTAAGTCTTTGTTATTTAAAGTATGGTCCCTGGACAATATCATTCATAGCTCTAGGTATTTGTTAGAGAGCACAATGTCAAGTACCACTCTTGAAATAGAATCTGCATTTCAATATGATCTTCATATGGTTAACATGCATCTTAAGTGGCAAGAGGCATGCTGTTTATGATCATGGTTGCCAGACTTGATCACAAATAGAGAACAGTTGAGCAACTTAAACAAAATTAAATTAAAAAAAAGTCAAACAAATTCTATAGAGTACCCATGATCTAGATTAACTGATTAATTGAAATGGTTTTATTTATTGTATAAATTTCCCCAGCTATGGTTGAGAATAATGGGAGCTTTAATATAGATAGAACATGTAGCATAAGCTGTTCAGTATTTCTCCACAAACCTTCATGTGTAGGATGGAGGACATGTGGCATGTTCTTACTAGATTCCCTCCATACTAGATCTGTAGACAGAGGCATGGCTTCCACTGAGGAACAAGAATTCTTTTATGAAAACTGAACCTCTAATGTTGATCATTTGTAAAACAAAAACAAAAACAAAAAAACAAATGAAAAGGGGAGAGGATTAGTATGTTTAATTTCTGTAGGAAAAGTGCAGTAATTACAGAGAAAAAGCAGGAAAATGGAAAGATACTAATAGCTTATGTCTCTCTCAAAGTGAAGCACTGGAACACTAATCTCAATCTGATGGCATTTGGACGTAGAGAATTGTGGAGGAAATTAAGCAGTAAGGTTTGAGCCTCCATAACGGGATGAGTGTCCTCATTAGAAGAAGATTTGGAAGCTAACCACACTTCTTCAGGCCATGTGAGGACACAGAGAAATCAGTTGCTGGCATTTGGAGGCAGTCCTTACTATCTTGCCAGCACCCTGATCTCACACTTAAGTTTCCAGTCAGGAGTAAATTTTTATTGTTTATAAGACACATAGTCTGTGACCTTTTGTTATAATAACATGGAGTGACCTTGGAATTGAGACATGTAACATTAAATAGAAATTCAGGACTAGATAAGGAAGACCAGAGAACATGGGCCAGGCAGTAAGGGGGTAGACTGATGCAAGGCCTGAGAAGTAAGGCCTTTCCTCTCAGGATCAAGAGAAGGAAGCATTCAGTTTCTCTGTTTACCTGCCCTCATCTTCCCTCCTTTCCTTTCCAATATTTCCTAGTACATACTTGGGAGCAGTTATTTGAAAATCTTTAAGAACATTCACTAAAATCTGGTGTTTTATGCAAAAGTGGGTAAGATGCAATCTGTCACTTTGAACTGAAGATTGGAAGTCACTGCTGTGGTTGCAATCTGCAGACACCAGCTGGAGAAGCCATAAAGCTTATCTGCAGACATATTCTGCCAACAAAATCAAAGGGCCTTTCTCTGCCCAACAGGAGAAAAAAAGCTCCTTGAATTTTCATGTGCTCCAGTCTTGTTAGTAATCTTCCAATAAGAAAAAAGATAAGTATAATAACTATAAATGTATCTATGTTACTTCTATGGAGGAAATATTTAACCTTGTTTGTAATATTTAATTTAGAATAATATAAGAATAATAAAATGTAAATATATTTATTTCACCTTCTACAGAGATGAAAAAGAGCTGAAGCTACTTTTTTATTGGTGATGGCAATTTCTACTTAGAAATTGCCTGTACTTCCTTTCATGATTAGTTTTATAAAATTTATTAATAACAAGCTTCATGGGACAATGTTACTGTATTTCTATAAGTAATAGTAATGTGCTATTCTTTTTATTTATAGAAATATAAATAATACTGTGCCAAATTTATACTTTGTAGTTCACTTCTGGCTTTTTTTGTTTGTTTGTTTGCTTGCTTGTTTCATTTTTGCTCTCTGTTGAATTTTTATAGCACTAATCAGTTCTTCCTTCACATCATCTTCTGATTTGGTAATGAACCTTCTCCATATGCTTTGTAATAGACTTATGTAAAACACTTGCATGCATTATTAAAACAATATTGCATTTTCACAAATGTTTTTAACACAGTCCGTAGCTAAAATATTTTGGCTGCTTTTAGTAAAGTGTTTTAGTAAAGTAGTTTACTGCTTTTCTCACACAAAGAAACAAATACATATTATCATTGGAAGTACTCATTATGACAATGACCATTCTTTCCATGTGTGATGCTGTCTACATTTTCCCTCCATACCATTATTATAACAATGTTGAATAATGGGCCAGTGAGATCAGTTAGCTGATAAAGTTGTTTGCTACTGAACCTGAAAACACAGGTTTGATCCCGTGACCCACATGGTGAAGGTAGAAGGAAAAAACTGAGTTCTCTATGATGCTCTCTGACCTCACAGATGTGCTGTGAAATGTACACACACACACACACACACACACACACACACACACAAATGTAATGAAAAATAGAGAACCTAGCTGTTCATAATTTTGTAATGAACAAGTTATAACCCAGAGTTTACAAAACACTAGCAACAGAACAGACATTTGAAGCAAATTATATAATTCTATTGTAAAAGCTGAAAAGAACACTGCATCTCATAGCCTTAGTAAGAGTGTCAGGCCTTGGGACCGCCCCTTGAGCTGGATCCTATGGAGTGCTCACAAGAAGGGGCCTATCATGACTGCACTCCGAAACACCCAACAAGCAGTGTAATGAGTCATATGCAGATATTTACACCCAACTGATGGACAGAAGCTGCTGACCCCTGTGGTTGAATTAGGGAAAGGCTGGAAGGAGCTGAGGAGGAGGGTGACACTGGAGGAGGAACAGCAGTCTCAATCAACCTAGACCCTCAAGACCTCTCAAAGACTGGACCACCAACCAGGCAGCACACACAAGCTGATATGAGACCCCAACATGTATACAGCAGAGGACTGCCAGGTTTGGACTCAGTCAGAGAAGATGTACCTAACTCTCAAGAGACTGGAGGCCCCAGAGAGTGAGGAGGTCTGGTGGAGTGGGGGCTGAGAGGGTGGTGATATCCTGGTAGAGAAGGGGATGGGGGGCTGGGGAACAGGAGGTATGGGATGTGAAAAAGCCAGAGGGTGGACCAGGAAGGGGATAAAATCTGGATTGTAAAAAAAAAATATATTAACAACAACAACAACAACAACAACAACAACAACAACAAGAAAAAACTGAAGAGAAAAACTGAAACTGAGAAAAAGCAAATAACTTTTAAATGCAAGATCTGAGACTTGAAGTCAGGTCTTCCATTCTTGATTTTGATTAAAAGATGAGCTCTTTTTATGCTGTCTAGGTGAGAGTAATACTAAGACCCTGACAACATTTCTGGTTCAGACTCCTGAGTTACTTTGTTAACAGTGTGTATATCATGCCTTGCTTGCAATCTTTTACTGTCCTATCTGGAATCTACCAGTGATCATTAGTATTTTGTTTTGTTTTAACCTTGGAGAAAACATTAGTAAGTTCCTGTAAATTGTTCTGCAGTTTAACTATATCCTTTTTATTGTCCTTGATGATGACCTTCTTATTGTCTGACACTCAGACTATCATGGGTCTTTTACATTAGCTCATTGAGAATTGTCTATCATGTATTTTAATCATATTTGCCCTTTTCCCAAGTTCTAGGATTGGCTCAGTTTCCCGTTTACCCAACTCTGTGTCCCCTTTACATAATTTAAACACAGCAACTTTAATTAGCTTTAATTTGTGCTGCTCAGATAGTGGATGTGTTACCAACCAATCAGTGGATGTGTGGCCATCCACTGGATTGTGGAACTGCATATCAGAGGTTATAACCTTAAAGATCATTGACTTCCATTTTCTCAGCAGATATCAATTGCCAATAGCTCCTCAGCTAATAGTATGACTCTATGCCTACTTTCATTCCCCATGCTTTATTTTTTCAGGTTTACCCTTTCACAGGTCTTGTGCATACTGTCACAATTACTCTGAGTCTGTATATGAAACTACTCTGTTGTGTTCAGAAAACAGTTTCTTCATCTTTCATAATCTTTCAGGCTCATATTCCAAAATAATCCGTGAGTCCTGTGAGTGAGAGAATGATATAAATGCCTCATCTAGGTCTGAGCATTCCTTAGTCTCATATTTTTAGCACCGTTGCCCACTGAGGTTCTCTATCTTAACAATCATCTAATTTTAAAAAGCAGTTTTTATGATGAAGACTGAGAGATGTACTATTTTATGGCTATAATGTTAAAAGTAGGTTTAAAAATATTGATACTTATTTTATGTTATGTGTTATTTTATGTATCTGACTGTGATGTCTGCCTCTAGGCATGCATGTATGTAAATATATAACTATGAATGTATATATATGTATGTCCATGTATCATATTTGAACTTGGATCCTCTGAGTTTAGAAAAGGGTTCAGATGCCCTGAAATTAGAGTTGCAAATGGTTGTGAGTCAAAATGTAGGTGCTTGGAACCAAACCTGGGTTCTCTATCAGAATAAGTGCTCTCACCTGGTGAGCCATCTGTCCAACCCCATTAGGAGTACATTTACTACTGTGACTAGAGATAGTGATAGATCCTTATATAAAACCTAAAGCCTGTCTAGCCACAAGTTCTTGGTCCCACAAAGGTACCAGGCATGAGCTTCATTGTGTGTAGTGGGTCTTAAATACAATTAGAACATGGTGTGTACTTTCATGACATTCATGCTACCATTGTACCAGTGGGTGTGTATTGCCAATATATCATTTTTGTAGATGATAGGGTTTATAGGTGGGTAAATTTTATGTTTACTTTTGTCCTCTAGTAATGTGCATAGTACATTCCAGCACTCTGAAAATCTAGGCAGTAGAGATCAGGTTTCTAAGAGCTTCTTTTTCTCCATATTTTAGCTTTTTTCTCCATGTTATACGGGTAGGGTTGTGTTCTATTTACCAGTTGATTCTTACCATCAAGGATTGTGTGGGTAGCAAGATCATTGGCAGTAACCTATAATGTTTGTTGTTCCATGGAACATCACTAGCCAACAACTGTAAAAACTGTAATCCATTTTTACCTTTGGACTTTCTGTTTGTTAGTCTGTGATGTCATAACTAAGCTTTCTTTAAGATAGGCCCACTGCCATTGATTTGCCATTTGAGTTATCAATTACGTTAATGAGAAAGCACAATGCTCCATTTATATTTATTTGTGTTCTCCCATTTCCAAGAGCAAATCTAGAGTACTTAGTAATTATTTAAATGTTCTTACATTTAGTTCATTTGACTCAATTCTGTCTTTATTGGAAACACAAATAATCCAAATATGTCATCAAACATATCTGGAGTAGTTGGAAAGAAATCCCACCTTGTCTAAGACCAAAGAATAGTGATTATGCTAAGAGAAAGGACTTCAACTTGTAGGATACAGTTTATCTACCAGGTGTTTATTGCTGAATCTTCATCACTAGGGCAGGGAAATTATGAACTTACATATTTATAGTACTTATTTCACTTCTGAACCATTGCCAGCAAGGTATAAAGTAATGTCCTAAAGTCACCAGCATGAACATCCTTTTAACTAAATTTAAACACAAGTAAGAATTTTTATAATCACCCTGCTTGGTCTTCATCTCAAATAATTAGATTCCAACCTGTTTACCTGAAAGCAAAGCATGCCATCAGTCTGTTACTTCTATTCCATGGTGCCTATCAAGCACAGCATTCCGTCCTACAATTGCAATCTGAGTAAAAGAACCAACATACAAACTAAATTACTTTTACTAGGATAATTATATCAGTAATTTTCAGGAAATATTGAAGATAAAAAGATCTATCTTAGATCCTTTCAACAAATACACCAGAGATAGAAACAAAATATTTGTATGTAATGAACATACTTCAATGTAAATAGAGATGAGTAAGGCAGGGAATCCTTCAAACAGTGATGTCCAAATTTTTATATCACAGTTTAATCTTAATAATCAAACAAGTGTGCTGAAATGCATTCATAGTTATCCTGGGAAGTATGCAGGTCTATAAATTCAACATACCTGCAGAAGATTACAAAGATAGAAAGTAAAAATTCTCTTATTTGGTATAGCCAAAGAGATATAACCCATCATATATGTAATGATGAATGGTCAGAGAAAGAAATTAGTGAAACATCACCCTTTACAGTAGCAATAAATAATATAAAAAATCTTGGTGTCTATCTAAGCAACTATATCAAAGATCTGTTTGAAAAGAACTTCAATTCCCAGAAGAGAAAGAAGTTGAAGAAGAAATCAGAAGATGGAAAGATCTCCCACACTCACAGATGGGCCAGTGAAAATAGCTATCTTGTCAAATGTATTCTACCTAACAAAATTGCTATAAAAATTCCAATACAAGTTTTTTTCATACCTTGAAAGAGAAATTTCATCTTCATTTAAAAAAATAACAAAAAAACAAACTAAACAAACAAACAAATAAGTAGCCCTGGATACCTAAAATAATCCTAAACAGTAAAAGAACCTCTGGAGGAATCACTCGCCATACCTGCCCTTGAAGCCATACTAAAGAGCAATAGTGATAAAACCTGCATTGTATTGGTAGAGAAATGGGCAGGTTGATCAATAGAATAGAGTCAAACACCCTGAAGTAAACCCACAAACCTATGGACAGTTTATTTTCAACAAAGAAGACAAAACCATATAATGGAAAAGAAAGCATCTTCAATAAATGATGCTGGTTCAGCTGAATGTCTGTATGCAGAAGAATGTAAATAGATCTATTTTTATCACCCTGCACAAAATTCAAGTTCATTTGGATCAAGGACCTAGATCAAGATAAAATACTATATACTAAACCTAATAGAAGAGAAAGCGAGAAATAGTCTTGAACATATTTGTATAGGAGAAAATTTCCTGACCCTAACACCAATAGCACAGGCAATAAGATCAATGATTAATAAATGGGACCTCATGAAACTGAAAATCTTCTGTAAGGCAAAGGACATTGTTAATGAAAGAAAGGCAGCCTACAGATTGGGAAAATATCCTCACTAAGCCTACCTCTGGTATTTCCTCTGGAAATTGGAAATAGTTCTATATGAAGAACCAGTTATACCACTCCTGGTTATATACACAAAAAATGCTCCACCATAGCACAAGAACATGTGCTCTACTGTGCTCACAGCATCTTTATTCATAATAGCCAGAAACTGGAAACAACGCATATGTCTCTCAACTGAAGAATGGATACAGAAAATGTGGTTCATTTATACAATGGAATACTATTCAGCTATTAAAAACAAAGACATTATGAATTTTGCAGGGAAAAGAAGGGAATTAGAAAATATTATCCTGAGTGAGGTAACTCAGACCCAAAAGGACATGCATGGTATGTACTCACTGACATGTGGATATTAGCCACATAGTACATTAGCCATATAGTAAAGAATACTATACCCCACATACCAAAGAAGTTAAACAAGAAGGAAAGACTAAGCAAAGGATACTTGAATCTCATCTGTTTGGGAAACAAATTATTCATAGGAGGCAGAGGAAATGAGGGAAATGAGTGTAAGATGGAAGGGGAAGAGACTGGAAAGGCAGAGTCAGGTAAGGGAAAAGAGGGCAGAGAGGCCCAGAGGCAAGGTACATGAATGGAGATCTGCAGCTACGAGGGGGAGGGGATACTCTCTAGGAAGTCCTAGAGGTCTGAGATTGGAGCAGCTTCCAGGAGTCAATGGGGGTGGCCTTAGCCAAAATGCCTAACAGTGGGAACATAAAACTGGAAAAAGCTATCTCCTGTATCCAGGTAGGAACCCCGGTAGAGGGTTAAGAACATCAACCCACTCTCCAAACTTAATGCCCCAAATTTTCCCTGTCTAAAAGAAATGTGGGTTTTGAGCAGAGACCAAAGGAAAGGCCAACCAATTACTGGACTAAATACAAACCTATGGACAAGCACCAACTCCTGATATTATTAATGATACACTCTTATGCTTGCTGACAAGATCCTAACACAACTGTCTTCTGAGAGATTCTGCCAAGTAGCAGACTGAAGCGGATGTAGATACTTGCAGCCAAACATTAGACGGAGATGGAACACATTTATGGAAGAGGTGGAGCAAGAATTAAAGGCCCTGAAGTAGGTAGGAACAGCATGGGAAGACCAAAAGAGTCAACAACTTAGACTCCTCTTAGTTCTCAGTATCTGAGCCACCTATCAAAGAACATACATCGGCTGAAATGAGGGTCCTGACATATATGTAGCAGATAGGCAGCTTAGTCTTCATGGCTGCCTTGTTTTGCCTTAGTGTGAGAGGATGTGCCTAATCTGACAGAGACTTGATGTGCCAGGAATGGGGGATACATGGAGGGGTCACACTCTCTCAGAGGAGAAGTAGAGGTAGGTAGTGAGGAGGGACTCTGTGAGGGTGGGACTAAGAGGGGCAATATTTGGGACGTAAATAAATAAATAATAAAAAACAGTTAATATATAGTACATAGTCTATAGTAATAAACTATGATTTACAGTCCAACTCAGATTTTCTAAGCTTGAGGCTTTTCCACAGAGGTAGGTAATTCCATTTTCTCTATTTCTTTTGGAATTTACCTCCAGAATTGTATAAAAAAGTACATTTAATGTTGTTTATTACCATTGTATTTTCTATTATGTGTATACAACACTTAATAAAAAAAAGTGTCCTTGAATAGAATTTTGAAAGAGGTGCATCATGCAGATCTTCAGATGGAATTTGTGATGCAAAACAAGACTAAAGTTGAGCATCAGAGCCATATGCATAAATGCAATGAGGCACTATATAGAGCCTTTATGTGATGAGGGGAAGGAGTGGAGGTCGGGGTGGGCGGAG
>JADRCD010209699.1:0-19618 GCA_019843815.1 Montemys delectorum | reverse complement strand
CTCTCTCTCTCTCTCTCTCTCTCTCTCTCTCTCCTCTCTCTCTCTCTTTCTCTCTCTCTCTGTCTCTCACTCTTCATTATTATCATGTTTGTATTTGCTTTTTGTCAACAAAACTTCTATGTATTTTGCCATACTCCAAGACATTATAACCTTCATATTTAATGCTGAGAGAGTTCCTAAAGGTTGGTTCATTTATTTAATCTTTTAAATTAATGAAAAGATGTTTATGCAATGACATGAAGACAAAAATAAGGTAATATAATTTACTAATATAGAGTGTCAACAAATAACTTATGTGTTACAAATCTTTATAAAGATAATTCATTCGATCAAGAACAAGATACTCATTCAAGACATATTTTAACCAATGAATCTTTGAGTACATAAGATCCAGTGTTCACTATATCACATGATGTATTCATGATGAAAAATATTGAGAGTCTTGCTACATATCCAAGTCTTCAATTTGACAATTCTTTAACTTTATGCCCGTGCCTTATGAGAGCTAGGTTTACAGGTGTGTGCTATGAATCTTAGTTACATGTAATTTTACTAACTGACTCAAACAAAAAAATCAAACAGATCAATGAAAATCATGGTGTTAAGTTAAAGGGAACAAAAAGTATCCTGAGAATAAGATGTGAGAGCAAAAAAAAAAAAAAACCATGAAAAACTTACAACCCTGTATCTTGTTGTATGTGTACACACATTCGTGTGTGTGGCAATCTGTGTGAAATTGTGAATGTAAACCAGAAGTGAACATTTTCATCTCCTAGTAAAATTTTTGAGACAAGGTCTCTAAGCAAACCTAGACATGACTGATTGACTGGACACATTGGACACCGGGGATTGGCACTTTGACCTGAGGACCTCGATTACAAGTGTTTATAACTATGTGATGAGTATATAAACTCTGATCCTCATATCCTTACTTCCCTAAAAGCCAGTATCTTCAAGAGCAATGAAACATTAAAAATCTAGGGGAAGGTTGTTTTAAGGAATAAAAACAATATAAATCAAATTACTTATGAGAAGATGTGGGAGGGTTACATCACTTCAAATTGAAAGTAATTGGCAGGGTTAACTACCTAGCTCTCTATTTTTATATGTTACCCTCTGAATGCAATTCAATATCCACCTGAAATAGATCAATAATAGATGCAGTGAACTCTGACAAACTATGCTCAGAATATGAAATCACTTTGAGTGGGGATGGAATGTGGCAAAGGAAAGCAACCCCAGCAAAAATGTTCTGGGCAAAAGTTCATGCAAATCTGCACGATATTTTAATGGAAATGTAATGTCCACAATACTGACTTCACATGTGCAGTCACATTACCATGACAACCAGGAGCTCTCTATAGTTCACCATGGCATAATGACTTGCTTATGCTGGAACATTTAACATAACAGCTTTTCATGTCACTAACAAAGATAGAATTGAAAAAGAACCCTAAACCTAATATGACTAAAAGGAAGAAATTTATTTCTGAAAATAAACATCTACCATAATTGTCAACCACATTTTCTCCTTACTTTTGAGACTAAATGCCAGGGTATGTGAGTACAGGAAAGTCTTGTCCATGAATGTTTTTAGTGGTGAATGGTAGAATTCTTAAGTGAAGATGACTTTGCAGAATGAACTTGAATAATAAATAATTACTGCCAGGGTTGTGCTGGAAGCACTTAGCTGACAACTGCCTCTCTGGGAAAGAAAAACTGCAAGCCAGGTCAATTAATTACGTCTCCAAAAAATTCTCTCCTGGAAGACTTCTTGTTTTCAATTCCTGCCACATCACTGGCACATTACTGAGAAGTAAATCGCATCCAATAAACACTTATCATGTTCTCTGATCCTTGCTTCCCTTCTGTCAACTCTACACAAGCAACTGCCAGAAACTGACATAATTTAAAAGGTAGGAGGAATCCAAACACTCTCTCTCTCTCTCTCTCTCTCTCTCTCTCTCTCTCTCTCTCTCTCTCTCTCTCTCTTTCTCTGTTCACTCCCTCTGTCTCTGATATTTTTCAGACTGACTTTGTTGATTGGCCCTTAAAAAATTGGAGTAGCATTTTATATTCCTAGAACTCTTTCTCAGTATGCACTAAAGATCCTGAAAGGAAGCTTCACCTCTGGGCTAGGAGTACGAGAGCCAAAGCTATGTTTTAAGTTTGAGTTACTATGCCTTGAGATCCATAAAACAAAACACCTTTAACTTGTAAACCCCTTGCCCAAGGACAAATACTTCCTGAGACGCTTGAGGCTATTGTTTATGGGAGATAGCAAAGCACATGTTTTTGCTTCCTTAAACATGTTCATTTGACTCAGCTGCACTGAATGTGCTTGATGACATGTAGATAAGAGCATGAAATATATCAGGATGTATGTTTGCCCCACAGTTCGATGGAGGTGGGAGGTATGTAGGCAGGAAGTTTGCCCTTGATATATGGTTGCCCTTGATTGGACCTAGTTGGGAAACAGATATATTTGTGGGTTGGCCCTTATAAATAACCCTTTGCAAAATGTGAGTTACTAATTTTGGAGATTCTCAGCCTTGGCCTGACCCGAGTCTATTATCCTGGCTAGTATTTAAATAAAGTTTGTTTCAATTTTGACTCAACATTGTGGTGATGGTCTCATTCTTTCCCAGTGGGATTAACAGGAACATTTCATGTGGGGATGGGCAATGAGAGCAGGGTATGATCTCAATTGTCCAAATTAGGACATGAGGGAAAAACAACTGACCTTACTCTTTCTGAGCTCAAGGAAATTCTACTTCATATGGCCTGCAAAAGATAGGGGAAAGTCAAAAGAAAGTAGAGTTTTAAGTTCTGATACTGACATTTGTGATAGCTTCTGATTCAGAAAGGTTTCAGGGTATGAATGTAAGTTCCATTTATTCTTTTCCTCAATGCTAGAATCCAAACTAGTCATGGATCTTGCTCTCCATATTTAGAAGTAAGTAAGTTTATTTTGTTTTATTTATGAGATAAGTTTGGACATTTTTCCTGCATGAAAATTTGAGCCCCACTTTTATTCTTACCTAGTGCCTCAGAGGCTAGGAGAGGGTTTGCCATTCCCCTGGAGTTAGAGTCTCTGCTGGAAATCAAAGCTGGTTCTTTGAAAGAACAGCCATTGCTCTTCATGGCTCAGCCATCTCTCCAGCTCCTGGCTGAAGATAAGTAATCTTTTAGCCTGAGTGTGTAGCCACAAGAGACAACTCTTCTGTCTCTAAATGGAAACATTCTTTTTCAAACTTTCTCTCCAGTTGTTCTTTAGGTACAAGGACTACATTGTCTTGGAAGGAGTGAATGTTACCAATTGACAAAAGTTTCCAGTGTAAGGACATAATATTTTTAAGCAAATTAAATCAGTTACTAAAAGGAAATATGATTTCTGTCATTTGAACGGTCTTAACTTTATAGATATATAAAATCATTTATGAGCAGATGACTTGAAAGTAGGGAGAACACTGTCTAGGGAACAAAGTGGGAGAGAAAATAAGACAGAGACTGGGGAATATGCTCAACATATTCGCTGTACTATGTGTTTGCATGAAATGGTCTTGAATAACTTTGTATAATAATTTTAAACACCATTAAGAAACCTTCCTTAAAGATTAATGACAGCCCTATCTACCTGATACAGATGCTCATGTTTATGAGATAAGGAAAGCAAACTGTGGAGAGTTTGGGTACATATGGAAGGCTAGTTGATTAATTTGTGGTTAATTACCATCTCTCATTATATCTGCTTTCAAAATCTTGCTCTTCTCTTTGTATTGCACTGTCCATTCTAAGTCTGAGTCTTAGGTAACTAGGTCTGATCTTAGAATAAATGTGTTCTTATTACAGGTGTTACTGCCCACATATGGATAACTATGTGTGGCTTGGAAGCCAGAAATAATGCCTACTTCCTCTATCCCATACTATCAAATAATTTTTTATTGTTCTTTACATCAAGTCAGGGTATATTTTGAGCAGGCATATTTTATTTTTATGTTCTTTCTGAGCCCGTATTAACCCTATGCAGCTCTTTACATAACTGTCCCCAAATGAGTCTCTCAGAAATTCTTTGTATAGATTTGTGATATATACTAAGTTACTTTCCTTTCTTTGATTTCCAAGCTCTGAGCTTAGAATAAATTTTCTACATTCCAGATGTTCTTCACTGGATATGTAGAATGTATATATCTATTTTACTAATTTCATGAACATGGTAGGATGATCATTGTTTATATCTATGAACTATGCAAGGTTACAAGAAAAATAGCTGCCCAAGGATTACCTGTCAGCTTTCAGCATAATTTAAGCAAACAGCTCAGAAAATAATATGAAATAGTATTTTAACTTTGTTGAAGTAATATGACTGTGGGTTGGGGTCAGCAGTAAGGTACAGCTTTGAGAAATCTATTGTTAAAAGCCAAGTGCCTCTGACAGTGCCTGACAAATTCAGAGGTGGATGCTCTTAGCCAACCATTGGACTGAGTACAGGGTCCCCAATGGAGGATCTAGAGAAAGGATTGAAGGAGCTGAAGGAGTTTGTAGCCAAATAGGAGGAACAACAATATGAACCAACCAGTAACCCAGGGACTAAACCACCAATCAAAGAGTACACATGGAAGGACCACATATGTAACAGAGGATTGCCCTGTCAGACATCAATGGGAGGATAGACCCTTGGTCCTGTGAAGGCTCTATGCCCCAGTGTAGGGGAATGCCAGGGCCAGGAAGTGGGAGTGCATGGGTGGGTGAGCAGAGAGAGAGGGGATGGGATAGGGGGTTTTCAGAAATGAGGGGAAATAAGAAAAAGGGATAACATTTGAAATGTAAATAAAGAAAAAAAAGAAAATATCTAACTAAAAAAAATGCTAAGTGTCTTGAGTATCTGAAATTGGAGGACAACCACACTCGAGGAGCTGAAATTTGACCTGCCACTGGAAGGGCACTGGAAATCCCAAAACTGACTCAGGCTTGGAAGAGCAGAAGAGAGACTGCCTCACCCTCAAGGATCTAAAACCTCATCAATTAAAAAAATTTGTGAAATTTTGTACCTGTGAGCCTGAGGAGTTGTGGATCAACATTTGGAATCACCTCTCTGTTGTTCAGTGCTCTAGGATCTGCGAACTCTGAAGCTTCTATAATATATATGATATTCATGAGTGCATCTGCCTATTTTTTCTCAAATGCAAAACCTGTAATTAAAAATATATGCAGGTATATCATAGTGTGTGTGTGTGTGTGTGTGTGTGTGTGCGCGCGCGCGCATAGGCCACAAATCTGTAAGGTAGGTATGGGTTGAAGAGAACTTCAAAGAGGATATGAGTGCAGTAATGGTAAATATGTAATAGGAAAACAGAGAGCTGCATCAGTGGGGAAAAAGGGAAGCAGGGGGGGTGGTGGGGAAAGGAAGAATGAGAGTAAGTGAAAACATAATATGCATCATGGAATTCATTGTTTTGTATGCTAATCTAAAATATCAATATACTAAAAAGCATAAAAATTGATAAATGTGTTTGCTCTAAAAATGTTTAGCTATCATTAATGAATGGAGTTCTCACCCTCATCAAGGAAACTTCAATTAGATCTAAAAAATTTTTAAATTGACTCTCAAGCATTGATGTGAGCTAGTTCTGGTGTGAACTGATGATTGACTTGTTCCATTAAACCATTACCAGTGAAGATCTCAGTCTGTTGCAGGTATCATTGTGTCCCTCAGAAAATGAAGACCTGTATCCTAGGGGGTCAGTTAGGGATGAGGATGAGCAACAATCCAATGATTGACATCCTCATAGGAAAGGCACAATTTGGACAAAGACCCTGGGCTGATTTTGTGTGGTTTAGTGGACTAAATGGCCAAGGCTCAATTTCTGTGATTTCACAGTTCTGATAGACAAATAAAGAACTAACATGCCTTTTAAGGTTCATGAAACTAGCTTTCTACTTTGGATGCTTTCTCTGTCTGTCCCTCCCCTCATCTCTTTCTCCCATCTTTGCTTTCTCCCTCTTTAACACAGCAACTGTAGGGAGCATACCACCATCTTTATTTTTTTTCTAGCTTATAGTCACCCTTATGACAGATTTTTAAAAGGATTATACACTGTGAGTATACAATTTATAATTATAATTTTCATTTACTCATGAGGACGAAAGGATGCTTTATTTCATAAAGGATGAAAGAAAGCAATGGATACATAGTAAATTGAGTGCAACTCTGAGTAAGTTGATGCAAAATTCTGATTTTATCATCATCATCATTATCATTGTTATTTTGTCACAAAATATTCCTCTACCTATTACCTAGGAGCTGACAATGAGTAATCTATTTAACTGTCCAGAATACTCATTGTTAAGTTTGAAAACTAGAATAAGTCTATATGTCAAAGCATCATAAAAATGGAACCAAACATAATGATAATTACTGTTGATGTTACTCAAAGGATATTAGTGTTATTCAAAAAACTACTGCAGTTATTGATTCCTCCACACCTTAGTTTAAAGGATGTAGATTGTTTTCTATATTTCATAGTAAAACAACTCATTTATTCTCCTAGTAAATATCTCCTTATCTATACCTGCCATTGTCATGGGCTCTAGAGGCACACAATAAAAAAGATAAAGTCCTTGTTTCATGGAATTTTCAAGTTCATGAGAGACACTGACCATAAACAATCAAACACATGGTATAACAGACAACAGCAAGTGCAATCAAGAAAAACAGAGGAGGTATGAGAGGCAGGAGGGTTCGCAGGGTTCTTTGTCACTTTCCCCAGGGTGGTTAGGAGAGGGATATTGCAGAGATTAAAAATGAGAGGCTAACAAAAATATCTGAAGGAAGACCACTACTGGCAGAAGAAACAACTCCAAATATTCTAGGCTGATGAACAGCTCTTTCATTTAGCAAAACAATTGGAGTGGGTGAGATGAGTTACTATAAACTCTGCAATTATTGGAATAACATTATTCACAAACACAGCAGTAGGTAAGATGCTGTTGCGATCATTTTCAACATGCTGAATATTTTTACTATAGGTTAATTTAATGATTAGTTTTATAAAATGGGATAAAGAAAAACAATCCTAAATAAGAATCTTTGAGGGGAAAAAAATCTTGAAGACAAGAAAGCAGAACAGAAATGCAAGAATCCCAGGATGAAACAAAGAAAAAATGGAATTCTAGGGAGATTTAGCCTACCTTACATAATATTCATAGATGAATTAAGATATGAAATTGTGTTAACCAATGGAGAGGATTTAGAAGCTGACTCTAATGATGCAGTTGCTCATGTAAGAACAACTACCATGCAGTTTCCTTATTTTTCCTAGACATCACTTACAGAAGAATGCACTATTTTAGTAAGTTCCATTGAAGCCCTTTCTTGTCCCATTATTAACAGCACTTTTCCTTCTTCTCCTACTTTCTTCTTTCTTGTCTGCATTATTCTTAATTTCTGTCCATTTGTTTTTGTATTTGATATTTTCTTTATTTACATTTCAAATGTTATCCCCTTTCCTCGTTTCCTTCTGAAAATACCCTATCCCATCCCCCCTCCTCCTGCTCACCAACACACCCACTCCCACTTCCTGGTCCTGGCATTCCCCTACACTTGGACATAGAGCCTTCACAGGACCAAGGGCCTCTCGTCCCATTGATGTCTGACAAGGTCATCCTCTTCTACATATGAGGCTGGAGCTATGGGTCCATCCATGTGTACTTTTGGTTGGTGGTTTAGTCCCTGAGAGCTCTGGGGGTACTGGTTGGTTCATATTGTTTCTCCTGTGGGACTGCAAACTCCTTCAGCTCCTTCAGTCCTTTCTCTAGCTCCTCCACTATGGACCCTGTGCTCAGTCCAATGGTTGGCTGAGAACATCCACCTCTACATTTGTCAAGTACTGGCAGAGCCTCTCAGGAGACAGCTATATCAGGCTGCTGTCAGCAAGCACTTGTTGGCATCCATAATAGTCTCTGGGTTTGGTAATGGTATATGGGATGGATCCCCATGTGGGGCAGTCTCTGGATTACCTTTCCTTCAGTTTCTGCCCCACACTTTGTCTCTGAATCTTCTCACATGGGTATTTTGTTCCCCCTTCTAAGAAGGACTGAAGTATTCACACTATCAGTACCAGACACTACAACTTTAATAGCTTCACATCTGAATCATAAAATTAGCTTCATTCATAAATCCTTCTCTTCAACCTTCCTTTGATTCAATTGCTTTCTACACTGTCATGGATATCTGTAACCTGTACAGATGACTGATGTGAAGAGACAGAAGCGTATCGTACACTTAGGTTTGTACAGTACTGGTGATGGAGTGCAATGATCCAACAGAACAGGATAGAATGTCTGGATTTTATCTATCCTATCCTCATCATCACAAGTGCCAAGAAAAATGACAACAATATTCTACCGACAGAACTCCACCATCGCTTCCTCATCTTCCATGTGCAATTTTGCATTTGCTTCCATGTGCTCTCACTGAACCTCTTCACCTGGAAAAGGTTGGGAAAGGAAAAGGATCCCAGGGTCTTTGGTTTGCATTAGTATTTTAGTGCTAATGAAGTCCTCCCGGTTCAGTATATAGATTTGAATATGATTCAAAGACCCAGATGTGTGTTGGGTTAATGATCCAGTGTTTAATATGTAGTAAAAAATTGTTTGAAACTAGCAAATATTCTCAATTCTACAAAATGAAGCTATTGGAAGGCATTTTTGCTGTGTGTCAATAGCCTATAGGGAAGAAGCTTTCTGAACAGGGACAGCAGTAGATAAAGTAAGAAAACTCCAAGTGGAGGATTGTCTTCAGAGCTGCTCAATCAACGCTACCTTTTAAAAAATATATTATGTTCCAAACATTAGACTTTTCAGATTATTCTCTTTACTCTAACCAGTTTTCTATGTGTTCTAGGTCTCTTCTTTTCTATGTAGCCACTGAAATATGCCTTTTTCATTCCACATAGACATGTTGTTTATGCCATGTACAGCCTGCTAAGATGCTAAGCTTTTACAATTCATTATAATGTATCTGCTCTTTGTCAAGAATCCAGGTCTAATATTCCTTCTGAAGCCTTTTCTTGTATCTGTAACAGAGTAGACTACACATCCCATCCTAAGCTTATGACACTTATCTTGTGTAAATTCTGTAGACCTTTCATCTTTTATTTATTGCCTTATGACTCTGTCTCTACAACTATATTAGGCTCTTTTCAAAAGAAGTTCAAATACTTTGTTTTCAACATTCAATTATCAACCTACATGGTTCCTCAGAAAAAAACTGAAACTTAACATAAAATTTTAATATATATCAGAGAAAATAATTCAGAGTGATTGAAGGCATGGCTCAAGAAATGAATGCTAATGCTAAATCACACAAGCAAAGGCTAGCAGTCACTCCTAAACTCTGCTTGAAGAAATGAACAGCAAAGATACCACCAATACTACCCTGAAGAAACTCCAAAATAGTTTATTATCAGAAGTTAAATAAAAGGATCATCAAAATAAAATTTAGAAGTAGATGTTCATAAAAATGATTAAGATAAAAAATTACATAGACATGAAGTGTAGAAGAGATTGTGAGAGACAAAAATAAAGATTGTCTTAAAATTTAGTGTGTCACTGCTACACTGTCAGCCTGAGACCTGAGATAATCTTGAAAGCCTCTAAAGTAGGCTTGAAGATTGCAGCTGGGACTCCTGTGTTCAAATAGGTGATTGTAGGAACATAGCTAGGTTAGGGTAAGTTGAAGAGAAAGGTCATGAAGAACTCCATCTTGTGAGAAGAGATCATACATTGAGAAATGTGAGGTGTAAATGAGATTGAAGAGACAATTTTTTTGAGCAATGGAATGTGTAAAGCCACAGGATTCTCTTTGCAACTCTGAACCTTTTGACATCTTTGCTAATAACTTTATAAACTCTTTCTTGCTGGTTACCAGAGGATTCTACCATTCAAATAAGTGTAACAGTATATTCACTGCAAGAACTGAGCTCTGTGTCCTCCTGAAATCTTCCTGGACAAGAGCTCTTTGGAGATTCATATACTCCAAACCTTACCATTCAGGATCTTATAACCCTCTTGCATACATGCTTGCCTTTCCAAATTTTTTTAAATACTTTTAAGAATGGGTGAGAGAAGATTTCTTTTTTTAATTAATTCATTTATTAACTTTTTACACTCCATATTGTATTCTGACCCCCATCCGCCCTCCTATTGTTCCACATCCCATACCACCTCCTCACACCTCTGTCTCCACATGAATGCTTGCACCCCCCATGCAACATGACCTCTAAACTCCCTGAGGCCTCTAGTCTCTTGAGCATTAAGTGCCTCATTTCTGAATAACACAGACCCGGAAGTCCTCTGCTATATGTGTGTTGGGGGCCTCATATCAGTTAGTGTATGCTGCCTGTTTGGTGTTCCAGCATTTAAGAGATCTCGGGGGTCCAGATTAATTGAGACTGCTGGTCCTCCTACAGGATTGCCTGGGAGAAGATTTCTTAATTTTGCAAATCTCAGTAAGTCAAAACCACATCTTGCAGAGTCATTATCGATGCTACTGTAATAACTTTGATAGATACCATCATCTCTCTCTCCAATATATGAGTATGAAATAAATTGAAATGTTGAGTATTTATTTTGTTAATTGCTGTAATTAGATTTCTTTAGGATTGGAGAAATCCTGGAATGTTAGCTTGCTGGGTTTTGTTTTGTTTTATTTTTTTATTATTTGTTTGCTTTGAGGTAGTCTCTCTACACAGCCCGGAGTGTCCCAGAAATCACTACATAGTCCAGGCTGGACTCAAACTCACAGAGATCTACCTGCTTCTGCATCCTAAGTACTGGAATTAAAGACATATACCAACATGAATGGCTTTACTGGCAATTTTTGAGCAGTAGCATTTGCTTTAAAATAATTTCTGTTTCCCTATCTTAATTAGCAATGTGGGCCAATTTTCTATGTGCAGTAATCTTATAGAACATGCATATAGTACCATATCCCACAAGCGTAATCAACATGTCTGTCCTTATAAGAAATACTGTGCAAAATTAGCAGACCACCCATAGCAACATCAAACAAGTGGGCCCAGCCATTCCAGCTCTTTATTTATTCTTTTTCCTTATAAAGATGTTCACTGGAGGTTTGTATATGGAATATAAAAATAACGCATAAGCAAAGTGGACTAGACTGGGTGAATAACTTGAAACAGGATTACAAACCAACTAATGGTGGGTTTTGTTTTTGTTTCTTAGATGGATTAAAGTTTATCCCAGACTAAAAAAAACAGGTTGGAATGAGCCTTTTGATTTTTTTCTAGAATATCATGTCCTTATTTATTACAGGAAGTTAGCAGAACTTGTCAATGAATTTATTTGGATTTGGTATTTTCATTGTGGGGAGATAGACATAAAAATGCAGGCACAAAATAGTATCCCATACAGTACATAGCTCAATAATCCTTCCAACGCACATTGTGGTAAGGAGAATTACTTCCTATTTTAATATTCTAAACCACTGGTGGCTTTATTTTATACTTTGTTCAGTTGAATAGATTGCATATTCTTGGTGCCTAACAGTGGTTCTCAGCCTGTGAGTTATGATCCCTTTGGGTGATCAGATATCAGATTTTTGCATTATAATTCATAATAGTAAAAAAATTACAGTTATAATGTAGCAATGAAAAAATTTAAGTTTGGATATCACTACAACTCGACGAACTGTGTTAGAGTTGTACCTTTAGGAAGGTTGAGAACCTAGGAGCATAGCCTAGGTGCTGTGTTCATGAGATCAACTCAAAATTTTATATGAACTATGTATAGTCTTAAAGAGCACTCCATTTGGAATTGTAACACACAAGTTTATGACAGTTTAATTTTATACTTCTAGGTGACATCTTTTCCCATCTGAGTTTCTTCCTTTGCGTAATATGTTTTACAGACTCCTCCTCTTTTCTTTTTGATTACCTGGAGGTTTTAGTATACATTCTTGATCTATGTAATTGGATATTCTCTCACTTTATATGCTGCTTTTACATTTTTCTTGGTGATTTTCTTCTGAAAAAACAATGCTTTGTTTAACTCTATATGCCCTCAAAATGTTAACATTTAAAGCTTGTTATCATGATAAACAAATTATTGTAATTTTACATTCTTTGTTTTTAATAGTCATGACATCCACCATATATTTTTGTATTCACAACAGGTCTCAATTTAGAGTAAGCATACTGTAAATGCTCAATAGCCATAAGTAGTAAGTGACTGATACTAAGTAATGTAGCCAAGATAATAATTGATTTTTTTAAAAAAGCATCACACCCAAGCCTCTCCCTCTCTCTGCCTCCCATGATTACTTTGTTTCTCCTTCTAAGTGGGACTGAAGCACTTGGGTCTTCCTTCTGGTTAAAATTCATACAGTATGTCAGTTTTATAATGGGTATTGTGTACTCTGTCTAATATCCATGTATTAGTGATTATATAGCATGCATATCCTTGGGGTCTGGGTTACCTTGCTCAGGATGGTATTTTCTAGTTCCATCCATTTACCTGTAAATTTTATGATGTCCTCATTTTTTTAAATCTCCTTTTGTTGTCTAATTGCTCTGGCTAGGACTTCAAGTACAATATTGAATAGGTAGGGAGAGAGTGAGCAGCCTTGTCTAGTCCCTGATTTTAGTGAGATTGCTTCAAGTTTTCCTGTAATTCTTTTTTTTTTAAACTTTTATTGCATTATGATGAGAAAAGTTACGTGATTTCAATTTATCTGAATTTGTTAACATTTAAAAACATATTTTAAGTAAATAGAATTAAATCACATTCTTGTTTCCCTTTTGTACCCAACTCCTCCCAAAGACCCCCCTCTTCAATACCTACAATATCTTTTTTTGTCATAATACTTAAAATTTATAAAATATTATAACAATAAAAATGAGTATTATAAAAGTTGTTTGATATAAAACAACAATCAATTTAGCAGTGTTATGTAGATGCTTGTCTACAGCAATACTGAAAATACATAAGTTTTTCTCAATATAAATTTTAAATAACTCCAAACATATTAACTATATATTTCAAAATAATACATCACTACTAGTATTTTCTTAAATGAACATAAATATATAAAGTCTTTTTGTTTGTTTGTTTGTTTTGTATTTAGTAGAGTTTAAAATCTTGGCTCTTACTGTGGTACAAGCCCAAAATAAGAACAATTTTTAGACATTGGATTTCATTGTAATAAGGCTGTACTTCAATGACCCTCAAATCACCAAAGGATTTTATCTCCATTGTAGCTAAGCTGAGAGATGACAATGATGAGTAAAGGGAGGTGAGTAAGGGAGAATACTGACTGTTAGGAGCAAAGTAGAGGAGGGGTGGGCTGAAGAATTCTGGGAGGTGGGACCCAGAAGTGAGGCAACATTTGGAATGTAAATAAATAAAATAATTTAATAAAAAGAAAAGTAAAGGAAAAAACCACACGCATCATCAGTGTTGATAACTACAACACAAGGCAAACAGCCGCCACAGGCTTCCCAACGGAAGACCAACTACCAGTTCACAAAGTAGTATAGTGTCTAGGAATAAACAAACAACGGCCCGAAACGATGTCAGTGTGATAAAGATTTTACAATTTGTGACCAACTTGCCAGCTTAGGTATCAATACAATAGTATCTTAAGTGCCAGCCAAGAATGTCACCAGAAAATTTCAGGCTGTAAGATATTTTTAATAGACAAGCACTTTAAGAGGGACCATTTTTATTTATTTATTCTCTCATACAAAACATCCTAACAGCAGTCTCCTGGTCCTCCACTCTTCCTCCTCATCCTATCACCTCTCTCTCCCTTACATCCACTGCTTCAGAAAGGAGCAGGCTTCCCAAGGATATAACCAAACATGCCATAGCATGATCAAATAAGACAAAGCACAAACTCTCATATCAAGGCTAAATAAGGTAACCCGGCAAGAGGAAAAGGATTCCAAATGACAGGAAAAAGAGTCAGAGACAGCCCACCTTACTATTAGAAATCCTACAAAACCCCCAAACTAAATAGCCACAATACCTATGCAGAAAGACCTAATACAGACATCTGACAACTCTGTAATTGCTGCTTAATTTCTGGGATGTACTCTGAGTCCTGCTTAGATGATTCTGTGGGTTGTGTTTTCCTCATGTAGGAGGGGAAATTAAAAATAAATGGAATGAAAGAAAAATTCTTGAATTTAAAAATACAAAGATTATTGATGAATTATAGTGTGAAGTCTGTATTTAAATATGATACCTTAATTTGAGTGAAATAAAATTTACATTTATCATAAAATTGAAATTTTGAATGCATTCATAATTTTTGTTTACCAGCTTTTCGTATCAACTAAATGAGTACTATAAGAATTCTCATATTTTTCGTGAAGTATAGAAGTGTATGTCATTAGTATGTAAGAAGTGAATATTATTAAATAAATCAGTCACATGCTCAAACAGCTCCAACAAAAATATTTAACAAACCAACATTGCTATCTTAAAAGTCTATATATTGGCCTTCAGGTTCTCACTGGTGTTGGTCGCGAAACCTGGCACTGGACCTGATCCCACACAGCACACACCTCAGTTGCAGCTCAATTCCCCAGGTATTCATATACATCCAGCTTCACAGGTGAGACCTTAAACCCCTCCCCAGGACCTGGCTTACCAGGACCCCTGAGACCCAGGGAAGCAGATTCCCTGTCTAGTTGGAGATCTGTGTGCCTTCAGGTTCCCATGGATGTGGGCCAGAAGCAGAGCCCCAGTGCAAGACTGGATCCCACACAGCCCACACCCCAGTTGCAGCTCAACTTCCCAGGATCACAGGATAGCAGGATCACAACTTCTCAGGATCACAGGATAGCAGGATCACAGGCTCACAGGCTCACAGGAAGGACAGGGTCCAGTCAGAGTCAGGGAGGCCAGATAACACCAGAGATAACCAGATGGCAAGAGGCAAGCATAAGAACATAAGCAACAGAAACCAATTTGACTTGGCAATATCAGAACCCAGTTCTTCCACCACAGCAAGTCCTGGATACCCAAAACACACTCTTAAAACCAGATTCAGATCTAAACTCTCATTTCATGAAGATGATAGAGAATTTTAAGAAGGACATAAATAACTCCCTTAAAGAAATACAGGAGAACACAAGTAAACAAGCAGAAGCCCTAAAAGAGGAAACACATAAATCCCTTAAGAAAATACAGGAGAACACAATCAAATAGGTGAAAGAATTGAACAAAACTATTCAGGATGTAAAAATAGAAATAGAAACAATAAAGAAATCACAAAGGGAGACAGCCCTGTAGATGAACAAACTAGGAAAAAGAACAGGAGTCACAGATGCAAGCATCACCAACAGAAGACAAGAGAGAGAAGAGAGAATCTCAGGTGTAGAAGATACCACAGAAGACACTGACGCAACAGTCAAGGAAAATATAAAAAGCAAAAAGCTCCTATAGGTATAGAAGAGAGTGAAGATTCCTAACTCAAAGGGCCAGCAAACATCTTCAACAAAATTATAGAAGAAAACTTTCCTAACCTTAAAGAAAAAAATGCCCATAAACATACAAGAAGACTACAGAACATCAAACAGATAGGAAAAAGAAAGAAATTCCTCTTGTCATATAAAAAATTAAAACACCAAATGCAGAGAACAAAGAAAGAATATTTAAAGCAGTAATGGAAAAAGGTCAGGTAACATATGGCTTAGTGGTTAAGAGCACTGACTCTTCTAGAGGTCCTGTGTTCAATTCCCCAGCAATCACATGATGGATCACAACCATCTGTAATGGAATCCAAAGCTTTCTTCTGGTGTGTCTGAAGACAGTGACAGTATACTCACATACATATAACAAATAAATAAATCTTTTTTTAAAGGCATTTTAAAAAAAAGTCTATGTCCTCAGATATCCTATTGAATACTAGCAGATGTCCAGATGTTTTAATGACTGTGTCATAATAATTCAAGAAATCATTTGGTATACTAAGGAATCATTGCAAGATTTGGCTATCAAAATCTGTGTGATTTTGATTGCTAAGCATACCACAAAAGTTATTTTTCATTACCTTTTACAGAGAGTAGGGATGGCATACTGATTTCCAGCACACACTAATCACAATCTCTGAATCCAGAGTAAGATGACAGTGGGAAGAGCTGTCATTTCTAACCACTCCTTATTCTTTTCCAATTGATTTGTTCCTATCTTCTCTCCTTTCCTTCTCTCTTCTCCTCCCTCTTGCCCCCTTTCTGCTTCTCTTCCCAGGCCTTTCTTTCAAACTTCTTTCTATCTTCTTCCACTTCTTCAATCTCTTTACTACATTTCTTTTTCTTTTACTTTCATCAAAACTCATTGTCACTTTAAAATTCATGTATTATAAAATACTGAATCTCTATGACAACTCACTGTTACTTATCACAGCTGATGACTCTAAAAAAACAATCCAAAAGAAATTAATATCAATGAACCTTCTACCTTCCCTGATATTAAGCCTATGAATAGCCTGTGTTTAAATGTTAGCCTTTCTTTCTGATCATTGTTCAGTTTGGGGAAATTAAACTGATGATTAACTTCTGAAATACATTTCATTATATGTATCAATTTTAAAAATGTACATGTTATTACTATATCCTTATCTGCTTCAAAAGCTTTGCATTAAAGAGCTTAGTTAATACCAAAATATGACACAAGATTTATTATTAATTTTATGCATGCATAATCATCCAAATACTTCAAATTTTAATAATATCAGCATAATTTTTTCATTTGGCAATCTATTTTTATTGTATTTCTGGGAGTGATGTATAAGTTCTATTTAAATACAGAAGATTAAGTCACAGAATGCCCAGGGAAATTTGATTTTAAAAATGTAAAATATGAACCAATTTTCTTAAGCTGTTCACATATTTTGCTGGAAAAAAAACCCTGCTTGTTTGGAAAGAGCTCAGAAAAGACTTAAAAAATTCAAGGAAGTGTAACTATTAATCTTTTATTACAAATTGAGAACTTTTGAAAGTATCTCTCACAGTTCATAACATAGCCTATAAAGATAAGGATTATTATCTCAATTTTATATAGGAAATTGAGAGCAAGAAAAATTGAATCAATTGCAAAATTTGAATAGCTAGTTAATCATCTTGCTGGAATTGAAATTCAGCTTATTACAACTACAGAGATGAATTTTTCCTGTAGTAGTATAAAATTGGCTCTCAAGATGTTGTTATATTTGCCTGATCTTCTCTAATTAGCTCATAATCGCTTTAGGAGGACTGAAATGAAATTATTTATGAATTAACTCAAATACACATGAATTTAATTATTAATAAAATACTTAAAAGAGATGCAACAAATCTTACTTTACTAAGGATAATATAATCACCTAAGAAAAGTATATGTAATTTTATAATTGCAAAATTGCCTATTTCTGAGGCAAATGGCTTAAAATATAATTTTAATGAAATTCTGTCAAACTATACAACATTGCTGGATAAGATTTTAATATCTTCACTTTATAACATATTTTCTTGTGACAACTAGTGGTAAGATAATTTTGTAATGTAGATTTTTTTTCAAAATTGGATAACCTAATAACCCTTCTTTATATGAGAATAATTGTTCACTTTTTCTAATTAATTATCTGAATGATTATTAATAAGTCTAGTTACAATATACTACCATTAATACTTTCTATAAGACATAAATAGATAAACAAACAGACAAAAATTTTATATTATATGTGTTTATTCAAGTTGTAAATCAGGTAAGAGACTCAGACTTCTGATTCTGTGCTTAAGATTCCAAATCTTCAAACAATCTCAAAGATGGATTCTTTGATGGTCAATATTCTTTGTCTTCTTGACTGATTTAAAATGATCTTAGGAATATCTTTGAGGACATGTCTGTGATGTCATGAAGCTATTATTGGTTTTGTTTTGTTTGGTTTTTGTTTTTGTTTTTCAAGAGTGAAGCTATTTCTGGAGGCTTTTAACTGAACAGGAAAAACGTGGACAGCACCATCACATGGATTATGGTTCAGAATGTGTATATAGGGAGAGGAAGAAGCCAAATGACCATTCATTTTTCTTCCACTGCCATTTGACTGTAAATACAGTGTGAGCCATCATCTCATGTTCCCAGCACTATGCCTTCCAGGCTACTGTAGACATTACTGTCTCAAACTACAAAGCAAAGCAAATTCTTCCTTTTGTATTTTGTCTGTTAGTTTGTTAAGTCATGAGAAAAATAGTTGGTACAGACAAATGTTATCAGTCTCTGGAAAGGTTATTGCCCATTGCTTTGAGACATATTTACAAAGAGAGAAAATGTTTGTGTATGTTTGTGTGTATGTGTGTGTGTGTGTGTGTGTGTGTGTGTATGTGTGTGTGTCTTAAAGATACATGCAGACTATGTAATTTGTGAAGGACAGAAATGTAAATTTAAAGCTAAATGAAGGGAAAAAACTGTTAAAGTGATTACTGCCAATAAGTCGATACATACATTGGGACCATAACTAGAATGCACTGAGAATTAAACACATCCTTTAACAGCTTCAATTTGTGAAAATAAACATTGATTTATATGGTAATTTACTTTCTTTATGGCATTGTGTTTTATTGAGATATTTATGATATTATTTCTTCTTTAACTTTTTACTATACACTGGCGTCTAACATAGACACAGTGTCACACAAACTAAGGATACATACTGTTTCTTTTCTGAATGCCTGATAGGTAAAAGTTCAGCAGGAGGAGTTGAATGGAGAAAATTTGAGTATATATCTAATATATGTGCAGCATTCTCAAGGAAGAAGTATGAACATGAAATTATGTCACTCTAAGTGAAGGAGAAATTAGTTGCCTATGAAAAATTAAACAAATGATCCATGATGATAGAATTAGAGACAGATTTCAATGAATTTGATGACCAAGATCAGAAAAAATGAAATAATAGATAAAAAGGTAATTTTGAAAGGAGAATTTTTTGAGAGTTAAGTCAAACTTCGAAGAGTCTAAGAATTTCAGTTCAGACAGACCTCACAAGTGGCAGGGCAGCAGGGACAGGATCTTCTCTACCTCCATCTACATCTAGGAGTGTTGGCTGCAGATCCACAGCACTCTCTGCCCCTTCCCTGTAAGCAGAGATTCTGCCTACAGGGTGTGCTCTAACCCAGGGACTTGGGACTCAGGAGGGATGACTGATCTACAGCCATCTGAGCCTGGGTTTTACCAGAGGAGAGCTGATCTCCGAAAAGTGTTTACACAGGCTTACAGACCCACAGGAGGAACAAGCTTCTGCCAGAGACAGCAAGAACATCTACCACTAGAGATCAACAGATGATGAAAGACTACTTGGCTTCATCAAAACCTAGTACTCCTACCACAGGAAGTCCTGAATATCACAAAACACCAGAAAAACAAGATTTGGACCTAAAATCATATCTCACGATGGTGATAAAGGAATTTAAGAAGGATATGAATAACTCCCTTAAAGAAATACCAGAGAACACAGGTAAAGAGGTACAAGCCCTTAAAGAGGAAACACAAAAATCCCTTAAAGAATTACAGGAAAGCACAAACAAACAGGAAAGGAATTGAACAAAACTAT
>JADRCD010209698.1:44433-80546 GCA_019843815.1 Montemys delectorum | reverse complement strand
TGATATAGTCTTTCCCAGACTGGCTTCAGCTCTGCTCTGTAGTAGAGAATAACCTTGAACTCTTGATTCTCCTACCTCCTAAATTAGATGAGAGCCCTGAGCCACCACTTTGGCTTAGAAGTGGTTCTTGGTCCTCAGATTAAATGTTTTTCAACCATTTCTTTTCCATCCCCCATACTCTGTTACCATATGGAAGAAACATTTTGTTTTTCTGACTAGTGGATTATTTAAGTATGAGATAGGCAATGAGGATCAGGAGATAGATGTCCTGTTTCTATCTCTGATATCACCTGTTTCTGTATGTGTTACAATTATTGTAACCTTTGTTGACATCTTTCATAAACTGATAATATAATGTAGTGGGAGGCCATTAGCTATGCTCAAGGCCTGTCATCTCATTTAGAGAGCCACAGAAGAATCCTGGCAAAGTTCATTTATAATGAAGTTAGTTGAGCTAGTAAGAGTCTGAAAACCTTGCATTAAACACTGGATATTTGTTGGCAAAAAGAACAGTCAGTGCTTCATACTCTCCAGCTTCAAATCTACAAAGGTCGGGTTAAGAACTATGCAATATTCACTTTTGTTGCTTGCTATTCAAGATCTATCCTGAAGTTTCCAGGCAAGCCTCAGTGTAAGAAGCACCTCTTAACAGGTTGCACCTCTAGGATTGGAGCCACTTGCATTTCCTCAAACTGGAGGTGTGTGTGCAGAAATGAGTCAAGTGTACAAGAGGCATTTCTTAGTGGACAGCAAGTTGCAGCCAGTGGTCCCTAAGGTCTTTCCCAAATCTCAAAACCTATCAGACATTTTAATGAACAAACTCTTTCTAGCCCTCACTTCTGTGATCCTAAGAGATCTCTAATATTTCCAAAATGTTTTCTAAAATCCTTTATAAGGGTAGATGAGGCATATGGCATTGTTTTTCACCATGACAGGCTAGGCCTCTAGTGCTAGTATGTCACATGTTCCCTGGAGGGGGTGCTCCAAGCACACTCTTCTCCTCTTCCCTCCTCCAAGCACATCTGCCATGCTCTTTTTCCTCCTTGTAAGTGATTTTTTTTATTTCTTTGGATCTTTACAGGTGGTAGCAATTTTGGTTCATCTGACTTGATGGTATGAAATTCTAAATAGTTGGGGATCATTTGAAATGATTACTGTAGCTTTGTGCTCTGGAAGCCTGGGGGTGTGTTTGGAGCTGCTTAGTTTATAGTCCTTGTCAACATCAGCTTCATCTTCTCATCTCTAACAGACAGCGGAGGGTTCACATGGTGGATGTCATGCAGCATTATAGCAGTCTCTAAACTGACTCTGTGTCTAGAGAGAATTCCATAGATTATCACCAGACAAAAGTGAGGCTCCCATGTTGTGGAGTGTTCTCTGTGGGAAAGCCCTTTGGGATGCACTCTTGTGTGTGGGAATTTCTTCACCTCACCTCCTTCCCCAGGATTAAGTTACCAAGAATTGCAGCTATTATGAGGGAATTGCCAGGATCTTCTCTGTTCTCTTATCAGATGATCTAGATGGCTTTTTTTTCCTTCTCCCATCTACTTGCTGAAATCTGCTGGAGTCTGTGTTGTCTGTGAGATTTTCTTCTCATTACACTTGCAGGGTGTTTGAAATCCTGTCTAGATTATTGGCCTTGGGGACAGGCAAAGGGGTTCTTTTTCTTTGAACTTGATATCTGTGGTGACATTTTTTAAAAACAATTTTATGATTTCACAGAGATTGAATTCATGATTCTCTGTACAATCAGCACTTTGTTTTCCTTCCTATAGGCTGGCTCCAAAGTGTCAACTTTTAAAAGTAGACCACCATTCTATCCTAGCACTGTAATCAGTGCTACCTCACCTGTGATGTTGCTCCAAAGGCAGCGGGGCCCACATGCCATCACCTTCCTCTCATATGCACACACACAGCTTAGTTTCTCTCCAGATACCTATGCTTAGATGATATGTAATTAAGATGCTGTTTTATTGTCAGCTATAAACATGAAGAAGGAATATAACTTCTGCAAAGAAAACACAATGGTATGCTGGGCTGTCGCTAACTGGGGCTTCATTGCTCAGGTAAAACTTGGGCTGATTTCAGCTCCGACATTCCCAAGCATTGTCAATAGGATGCCAGCCACTGTGGGAAACAGCTTAGCAGTTCCTTATGCAACTCATTATAAACTGACCTTAAAACCCACAACAAAAACATTAGTCCACAGACACTTGGAAAATAATGCTTACAACAACTGTATTCCTAACTGTAAAAACTGAAACATCTTCAAAGTCCACCACAGAAAAATACAAAAGTTGTATTATAATTTTAAACAATGGGATTTTATCCTCCAATAAAAAAGAAATAGCTGCTGATACATAAGACAATATGATAGCATTTCTAAAATAGTATGTGGAACAATGAATATTAAGAAAGGTTTATTTCATATTCTTGCCTGTATTAAATCTTGCAGTAAGTGACTATAATTGTTATAGATCAAGCAAATCTTGTCTATGTGGGGAAAATCAAAACAGTAGCTGCTACTGAAGAGTTTGGAGTGATAGCAAAAAAAAAAAAAAAAAAAAAACTATTCTAACAGAAGTGTGGATTATAACTGAATATGCATTTGTCAGAATTTACCTTAACTGTATACTTAAAATTTGAGCATTTCATTATTTGTAAATTTGACCCACAAATAAAAAGTAGAACTACAAAAGAATATTGAAAGGAGGCAATGATATGTGTGATGAAATTGATTATAATTTGGATGTTTGAGAAATATCAAGAAAGGATAAATCTATACATTATAAAATAAATATAATATATACAAACTATATATATTATAGAAGCTAGGTATTGTGTGTATGTACATTTACTGTTAAGTTGTTCAACTTCTATCTCCAAAACCAAGTAAGCTAGATATGGTCTCATATGGGAGGTAGAGGCAGGAGGGTCAGGAATTCAAGGTTATCCACAGCTACATAGCAAGTCTCAGGCCAGCCTGGGCTACCTAGACCCAAATCAGGAAAAAAAATTGCTCAACATTTCTGTATGTTTAAAAATATTTGAAAATGTTGATGGTGACATAGAGCTGGAATTAATAACAATCACAATGACAAGAAAAGCACAATTTCTATGTACTGAGACCTTCCAACACCAGTTCTTTTTATTGTTTCTCAGTTAGTGAGCGTTCTGTGGTCACCCACACTGGGCTCAAGATAGATATAAACCTATCCAAGCAGGGAACTTTAACATACACAAATATAACATATGCACTGCACACAATCCACTTTGTATTACTAAAAGATCCTGTGAAATTTTAGAGAATGAACCAGCCTCCAGCTTTAAAAAAAAAAAAAAAAATCTCAGGAGTGAAGTTCCCAGGTAGTCCCCACTGAGATATTTCCATGCCTATTTCAGGGTTACTCCTCAAGGACCTGGAATGCAGGGACCAGAAAACTGTCTGTTACCTTATGTATTAGCTTTGTACTATCTTGTAGCTAGTGACTAGCTCAGGCCTGAGGAGATGGGTGATTTGATCTCTGTGAGGCAAAGAAGAGGATGCTGTTTCATTGATCTTCTTCCTTGAGTCTTTCCTACTGCAGACTTCATAAGCTGCCTCCATTAGGATCTTGAGGGAGCTGACAGACATGTAATTCAAGCTTAGTGTGTTAACAGGCCTTGTTAGCACATTGCATTCACCTGCTTGTAAACATCAGAATATGTTGCCTTTGATTTAATGACCCCCAGACTGCTAGTGGTTTTTCATGCTGCTAAGCTTGAGTTTACTTAGCATCTACTAATAGTAATAGTTAAATCTCAGCTCTAAAACACATGGCATTTGTCCAATTCTAATATCGTCAGAAATTAAATGTAGGGAAGAAAAAAGTTATTCTGAGAACCAAGCAGATAGCCCAATCCTTGGTTGAAAAACAAAGCAACTTTCATCAAGCTGGGCCTTTCCTAAGGAAGATGTGTTTTCCTTTATGTATTTAAGTTGTGTGACTTCTGAAAGATGGAAAAGATTTTGAGAATATTACTCTCAGATGTGGTGAGTCCATGCTGGCAGGCCTCACTTACATACAGACACTCTGAATAATCCCTGCTACACCTGGCCTGTTCTGTGTTACAAATGTGCTTTTCATTTATGGAGAGAAAACTCTTCTGCACTGTCATCTTGATCTTAGGCCCCAGGTGAGACGGGGCAGGAGGACATCAGCCTAGGAGCAGGACTGCTGAAGTAGAACAAAAAGTAGTAGGGTACTTTGGCCCAGATTGCATGTTCCTGGACCTGGAATAAATGGGTTCCTGATTGTGTCCATAGAGGAATACACTGTGGTGTGCAGATATGTACGTGCTGAAAACTGTGGAATAGGTCTCTAATCCAAATGTAAAACTCAGCACCAAAAGAGAGCAGTGGTTATCTGGACCTGTGCTTCCCATATTCAAGAGCATGTCTTTAAATTAGAATGGTTTTAGGAGCATTCAGCAGGTAAGCTAGTGGCTGGATTATTGCTAAAGAAGCTTCTCTTTGGTTCAGATAAGCAGTCAGTTTTGAAGTATACTCATGTCTTCATCAGCCTTACTCTCCTTTTAACAGATATTCAATGTCTAGAGAAGAGTGATCTGCCCCAATCAGAGCTACAGCCAGAGGTAGAACTCCAGTCTTTTAATTCCTTTAGTTGGGCTTTATCATGCAACCTCAAAGGAATGACTATAGAGATCATTTCCTGGATTTTTCTCTGAACTGAAGTCACGTTAGTTTATACCTTGATAGTGTCTTAGCTGCTGTATTAATCTGTGCTGCCATTGCAAACTACCACAAATATGTCTTTTTTAACAGCTTTAGGTCAAAATCAAGGTGTTATCAGGGCTATTCATTGCTCTATCTAGTCTTGAAGGAGAGCCCTTCCTGGCCTCTGTCAATTTCTGGTAGCTCTAAGGACTCCTTATTGGTGCCTATGGTGAATAAAAATGGTCCCCTAAATCTATGTATATGAATGTTTGATCATCAGGGAGTGACATTATTTGAGAAGGATTAGGAAGTGTGGCCTTGATTCAGTCTGTGGCTTTGTTGAAGGAAGTATATCCCTGGAGATGTGGGATTTGAGGTTTCAAAAGCTCATGCTAGATGAGCTTTCTCTCCCCTCTCCTCCTCTTCTTCTTCTTCTTCCTCTTCCTCCTCCTCCTCCTCCTCCTCCTCCTCCTCCCCCTCCTCCTCCTCTCTCTCTCTCTCTCTCTCTCTCTCTCTCTCTCTCTCTCTCTCTCTCTCTCTCTCTCTCTCTCTCTCTCCCCTTATATGTGAATACTGTTCTCTGCTTGGTAGGCCTCTTTTGGGAAGGATTAGGAAGTGATACCTTGTTGGAGGAGCTGTGTCACTAGAACTAGGCTTTGAAGTTTCAAAAGCCCATACCAGGCCCAGTCTGTCTGTCTCTCTGTCTTGTCTCTGTTCTCACCATCACCCCTGCACAACTCTCCTGCTTGTGGATCAAGATGTAGCTCTCAGCTACTTCTTTAGCACCACACCAGCCTGCCTCCATGCTCTCAGCCATGATAATGGTGCACTAAGCTCTGAGACTGTAAGCAAGCCCCCCATTAAATGCTTTCTTTTATAAGAGTTGTCTTGGTCATGGCATCTTTTCACAGTGACTAAGATAGTACCCTACCTAGCCCCTGCCTCTGTCTGTACTCTTTTTCCATCTCATATGAGGAATTTGTCATTGGATTAAGGACCAGTTGACTTACCCATAATGATGTGATCATCAAATCCTTAACTAAATTATACCTTCAGAGATCATATATATATATATATATATATATATATATATATGTTTATATGTGTATATATATTTGTGTGTATATATATGTATATATATATTTGTATATACATATATATACACACACACATATATATATATAAAGACAGTCATGAACAATGGATGTACTTAAATGTGTCTTCTGAATCACCATTCAACCCACTATACTCCACCCCCTCTCTACAAAGCTCACATCTATCTCATAGGCAAAACATACTTGTCGTTTTCCATCATGTCAAAAAATTATAACCCATTGTTGTTGTGACTCTAAGTTTAAGGTCTCACCTAAATATCACCAGTTTTATCCTACCAAAAGGTCCCTTGTTTTATCATTTAATGATTCCAGATCATCTACACCATGTATGCTGAGAATATGAATATAGTCCATCTTGGTGCAAAAGCTCTCTGTGTCTGTGAACCTAGTAAGCAGATTACCTATGTCCAAAATATGAAGGGATAAAGTAGAGGAGACATTTCTCATAGAGAGAATATGAGGAAATTAGGGTTCTATTAAATTAGGGAATTGGAAATCACCAACCAAGGGAATTTAAATCCAGTATTACAAGTTCTCTTGGGTCTCAAATTCTGGAGTCAATTTTTGAGCTTGTCTCTGTCCTTTGTACCAGTGACTCTGTTTTTATGCCTGTGCCAGTTCCTTCGGGCTCTACTTTGATACTCATGTCTGTGCCTTACATATTTGTAGCACAAACTTGCAACTAAGTTTCTTTAAGTCAGCTTTCTGCCTGTAGAATGTTGAAGTTCAACATTCTTTCTTGGCTTTAAGTATCTCTGTCCCCTTCAGTCCAAACTGGCAGTGTTTCTTTTGATACATCGTAGAAAACATTGATTCTCACATCGCAAGGATCTACACTATGAGACAACGAGGGCTCTATAGCCCTTTCTTGGCTATTCTATCTTTATTCATGATCTGCTGAGATGGCTTAGTGAATCAGGGAGTTCTTAGCACATTTCCAACCCAGCAGCTTGTCCATCCACACCCTTGACTTTATCTCCTCAACATGCTTTAGACTAGCAATTTCCTATCTGGGCAGACTAACAGTCTGACAAATTATCAATTGCTAGTTCCATTCTGCTCACTACTTATGTCTTCCATTTATCTTTTTTCTTACATTTTCATCAGAACCATGTCTGCTAGACAACAGATTTTAAGCTTTTCCTCTGCACATTTTCTCTCAATGTTTGGGTTTTTCCTTCAGACAGGACTTTTCTGGAACAGTATATCACTTTCGTGATAATAGTAGACACTGGGAAAGTATATCCCATGAGCCCCAGACATGTATACAAACATGCACTCCAGTCACAGAGAAGAAATATCTATGTACACAGTAAGGTACCCACCTCACCTTTACCTATATAAATATAATTAAATAAAAGTATAAAATGTGCCCCAGTAAACCATAGCCCTTTCTATGGCTCCTGTGCCCAGCTTCTCTTTCTTGTTCCCTAATACTACTCAGAACTATCAAAATGTAGATGATGTGATGTGTGTGTGTGTGTGTGTGTGTGTGTGTGTGTGTGTGTGTGTGTGTTGATAGGAACAGTTTGGTATAGGGGAAAGTTGATGGTTATAGTGAGGAGAACAAAGTACTGAGAAGGTCGGAGGAGTGGGCTCAATTCAAGTACACAATGAAAGGAAAGGGTGGTTCCTACCTCCTGACAGAGAGGAAAGATGTTGGCACAGAAGATAATACTGTTGGGTCTGAAAGAGATAACAGTCATGGAAACTAAAGCAGCTGTGGAGATATAAGCTTACATGTGCGAAAATAAGTGAAGGCCTCACACTGTGATTAGTACAGTTAGGCTGTTCATGATTGTACAGAGTGAACAAAGTTAAATATGTGTATAACAAAGGAAAGATTGCTCAGGTGCAGTGACTCCAGGGACAAACATAGTTATGCTTTTCTCTGCAAGAATTACATCAAATATGTATTTGTCTTAGACCTGTCTAAGTTATGGTTTTAAACTTCCTTCACATCATTTTTCTTCTACTTAGAAAAATTAAAATTATAATGACCTCAAATACCTAGGTACTGTACCAGCTAATCTTTTCACATGATTGGCAATCTTGCAAAAGTATGTCTTCAGTATTAAAGGGATCCATAGGCATGGATCTATACCTGTCCCTGCCACTGAGCAAGAACCCAGCCACTATGCCTATGACATGTTGCATAGGCATACCTATTTCTGCTAGATATGGTATTTAAATGGTAACTTAAATTGTCACTTGTTTGGATTATAGTGTCTCATGGGAACCTAGTTCTGTCAGTTTCTATACACTGTGCCCTTTGATGCAGAACATCTAGGAAACATGCTCCAAGAAGCTTGGAACACATGATGGCATAGTCATGGAAGAACAGGATCAGGACTGAGCACACTAATCCTTGTGGTAGATACCAGATGTAAGGGCAGCCATTCAGACAGTTGTGTAAGTGTCATCGTTATAACACAGGACACGAACAGGTGAACAGTAATCGCCCTGCTGCCTTCATTTGCAGGAAACAAATAGAAATTAATCTCCAACAAGAACTGAGACGAAAGGGAAGTATGAGTCTTTTTATCATAATAGATTTCAACTAAGTGAATTTATTAGCTTACAGAATCTGACTTGTGCCAAGTATGCTTGCGTCTAGACGGTGTTGTCAGAGTCAGGCAGGAGCCAACCAATTCGGTCTAGTATTACAGAGGCTATGGTGCCATACTTATGCAAGAATTAGGAGATCTTCATCTCCAAAATTATGAGAATAATTGAAACTTGGTCATGGATCTTTCTTCTCTGTTTTTCAAGCTATGTATTACTTTTTTGATCAAAGATCTCCTTAAAATAACTCAAGGAATAAAACAACCATTTTTCTAGCAAATCACTTACCTTGTGCCAGGTGCTAAAGCATCTACAAGTTTACTAAGAAGTAAACAAGATAGGCCAAAGTCCTGGGAGATGGCTCAGTGAGTAAGAAGACAAGCTGCATAAACAAGTAGAGCCCGAGTTCAAAGCTCCATGTAAAAGCTGCACACAGGCTAAGTACCTATAGCCCTATCTTTCAAGTAAAGACAGGAAGCTCACAGGGAAGTTACTGGTCAGCCAGTATAACATAACCAGTAAGTCCCAGATCCCAGTTAAAGACTCTGTTTCAAATGGATAAGGTGTCAAATGATAGGAGAGAGTACTCAATGTTCTTTAGCCTCCACAGGAATGTACATGTGCATGCACAGATGCATACAACACACACACACACACACACACACACACACGCACACACACGCACACACACGCACACACATACACGACTGTGCTTCCTCACCTTTGATGGCCACCCTAAAGAGCTTGTCAGCACCATAAAACTACCAGTAATTAGCAAACTCATGCAGCGCAGCCAGCTGGTAAGCTGGGTAAGGTTTCTGTTTTTCCTTTCTGTACTATTGGCATTGCTTTGTTGTCATAAACCATGAAAACAGCAAAGCCATTGGCTAATGTTTTTGCTCAACACTTGCTTCATGCAGATTGTTTACTTAGCCAGCATTTATTGCACACCTTCTCTGTGCCAGGCATTCCTCTTTGAGCTGAGAATCTAATGTTGAGCAAGTCAGGCAAGATCTGCAGTCCGTTTACAAGCTGATGGGATCACTCTATAAATGAATAATAAATTACCAGGTAGTGAAACTTTATAGAGAAAATGAATTATACATATTCACCTTCTGTAAATCCTGATATTGGAAATGTCTTTTCATAAGAAACTTTACAAAGCTTTACAAAGGTAAAGATACCTATTTTAAAGTAGTTTGGTTTTGGTTTTGGTGAGGTATTGTTTTGTTTTGACTCTCATCATTCTCCTATTCACTCTTTCTAGAATCTATTATCAGGAAAACATTTGTCTCTTTAAATGAACTTCATTGAAACAAAAGTGTGGCCTGTTTTTCTCTACTTGGCTGCCAGGGAACCAGGAACCTGTTCAGTATTCCACTGCAGTGGCAAATTCACCTGAAGTCCTGCTTCAACTGCCATTTTCCCTCCTTTTTTTTTTTTTTTTTTTTTTTTTTGGTTGTTTGCTTGCTTAATTGTTTTTGTTTTTGTTTTTGTTTTTACTAGCCTAAACTTGCCAAGTAGATTGTGTGTTTCTGCTCAGACAGAAGGGTATCCTGGGACTTGGAAGCCCAGAAACCATACAGCTCCGAGGGGAGAGGATATCCCAGTGGAAGGGCATCCTGAGACACAGGAGCTCAGGAACCTTACAGCTTTGGGGTGGGACAGTGTCTCAAGAGCATCCTGAGATATGGGAGCATAGGAACCTACAGCTCTGAGAGGGAACCTCCTCAGCAGAGGCATTGCAACTCCCAGGGGAGGGGATCCCCAGCTGAGCTAAGAAGCTCAGGGGCCTCAGCTCTGCTCCTTCTCTTCACTTCTGCTGCTTGCTTTCTTTTCAATGCTTCTCTTCCTATTAGCTTCTTCTGATGAGTGAGTCACACCAGGCAGGAAATCTCATGAAAGAAATTTATTGGAAGGCCCAGAGTGTGGAGGGATGAATCCAGGGATGACAACCCTCTGCTTTCTGGATCAGACAGCAGGAAATTAGACAAAGGGGTAGTGCTTATATAGGATTTCTGAAGGGGTGGAGCTTCTCAGGGCAGAGATTTCCAGAGTGAGGATTGGTGGGATTTCAAGTCCTGAGCTCAGGACTTGGTGGGGTTTTTTCCATTTAGAGATTGGTGGGATTTTGTGGGAAGTTCAGTGATTGGTGGTTTTTCCTGCTCAGGGTTTGGTAGCCTTTTTTCACCCCCTTTTCCTTGCACTGGTTCCATGAGTTAGAGTGGGAAGTCCTTCCTGACTGCAGCTAGCTTTTGCTGAGGCGCCATCTCTGTGGAACTACTAGATGAGGGCTGGGGGGCTGAAGAGGAGTGTCCCCATTATCGATAGCTCTTGTGGGGCAGCTCCTGCAGTGGTGGTTCATGGAAGCTGTAGGCTGAGACAGGAAAGAAGGTGTCGCCACTGTGGACGGCTCCTTTTGCTGGCAGTAGGCTAATGCAAGAAAGTTGTCACCATTGAGGACAGCTCCTGATGGGCAGCTCCCACTGAGACTGGAAGGACAGTGAGCTACCATGGACAGCTCCTGCAGCTCCTGATATGGGCTGCAGGCTGAAGAGATGTCTTGGTGCCACCATCTTGACAGGAGCTGCCATTTTTTGGACAGCTTTTAACCGTGGTGGTTGTAGGCTGGGGCTGGAAGGAGGGGCCTGCTGCCACTTTAATGGCTTTGTGGCACAAGGTTTGTGGTGAGCTGTTCAAGGACTGCAGATTGGGCCAGCTGACCAGCAAGCCCGAGATTTACCTGTCTCCACTGCCTCACCACTGGGATTATAAACATATACCACCACACATAGCTTTATGTGGGTTTAGGAATAATCTATGTCCTTGTGTTTATAAGCACATTTCTAGCTGACCTACTTCCTCAACTCCTTCCATTTAAATCTGTCTCTTGTTTTAGTTTTTTTGTCTACTCTTCTTTGGTAATAGGACAGATGTGAATAATACTCTAATTGGATGTGCACAATGCTCATTTTCTCTACAAATGTTATTGAACACTGATGCAATAGTATCTTTATGTTGGACACCAAGAGATAACAGAATAAATGAGATGGGTGGAATCTATAGAAGGTCATGACAGGTGCTAATAGATGTGACGTTCTTGAAGAAAGGCAATTACAGCTCAGTATTTTAATAGAGGATTAGATATTCATTAAGTTTAGTCAAAACAAAAGAAAAAAGAAAAAGAAAGAAAAATCTGATAGCTAGCTGAGTCACCTTAGATAATAGTCTGAATAAACCCATGCTACACATAGCTACCATAACCACCATCAGAATTACTGTGATATTTGCTTAGATGTTACTACAGAATCATTGGTGGAAAGCTCTTTAGGACAGCCAGTCTATCTTCTATTCTCCAGTCATCCTCAACTTCACCATAAAAAGATAGATGATTGTCTTTCTAACCCTCCAAGATTCTGAAGAACAAGGTCTAACTTCAAGTTCAAAGCATCTTAATATGTTTTGTAAACCTACTCATAAGATGGATCAAAGAAAATCATTAAGAACCTAGTGTTCACTCTGAAACAAGTACCAAAAGTACTCTTCTTCCCTTAGATAAGACTCAGCTGTACTGTCATCATCATCTTCTAACAAATTTCACAAATTTCTCATGTGTACTTTCCAAAGCAGCTGTAGAAAAGAGACTGGGAGTTTACATGAATAGTTACATGCTGAAACCTCACCTTGCCAAAAAGTTTATTTCTGAGATAGAAAAGGAAGGACTTTGGCATCTAGAGGGAGCTGGAAAGACCAGGAATATACATACTACTAGGTCATTACAGAATCTTATCCTTGGAAGAAGGGGCAGGAAGAGTGTAACCTTTGAAAGGCACTAAGCAAAAGTGGCATGTGTGTGATGATGGCCACAGCCCCCATCCTTTCCTGTGGATAGGTTCTCTGCTGAGTCTCTGCCTTGATTACATAGCCATCCCGTTGTTATTCCTTCCAATACTTCTGCTTATCACTTCTTGGACACATAGTGCAATTAGCAATATGGTGCTTGATGTCTACTCATATTGGGTCATTCTACATCTTTATTCCTGAGATGAGATTGAACAAATAATAGCATCTTTGATTACTGCATAAATGAAAACTACCCATTGAGAAAGTCCTTTCTGTATTCTTGGTAAAAAGGTATTGATCTCACAGTACAAAGTCTTGCCTCCTAGTGTACAAATTGGGGGCATGGCGTTGAAACCTTCTTCTAGAAGTATGTTTTGGTACCTGCAGGCTAGTGTGTGTGTGTGTGTGTGTGTGTGTGTGTGTAATCAAATGGCTGTTAAGTGGCTCTTAAGTTATTAAATATGGATCATATCATGTGAAACTACATGGTAATAACCTAAACCTTTCATTCCCAGCAGGTTCTTAAGGGATCATCTCTTTCAGTAGGATAATAATCACTTCCAAAATTAAGCTATCCCAGAATGTTAGTCAGTAAGGCAGTCCATCAGGTGATTCTGGGATCCCACCAAATACTAGGGACAACAGACAGAGCAGTACAGTAATAGGCCCTCGTGACTCTCACACTCTGAAAGTTCAAACAGACAGTGTGCTGAGAAGGCATCCCACAGCACAGCGTATCTGGGAGGCTTCGCCTCATGTGGAGGAGCAGGACAGTCTTAGCTACATTTCTGTTGCTGTGATAGAATACCATGAGCAAGGCAACTTAAGGAAGAGAACGTATCTGGACTCAGGATTCTAGTGGGATTAAGAATATATGATTTTATAGCAGAGGCATCATGGCTGGGGCAGGAGGCTGAGAGCTCACACTTTCATACTTCAAGCAAGAAACAGAGAGTAAGAATTTGAAATGGCATGAGGCTTTGAAACCCCACCACCCACCCCAAGTGAATTCAGAGAACATGATATATAAGCAAAAGACTAATATGATAATAAATGCCTAAAGAAAACAATATGAGACAAAAAGTCTACAAAAATGCCATTGAGTCTGTTTTGTGTTAGCCATTTATTGTTGGGCATGGGGACTACCCTTAAGTGTGGTTAATGCACTCCGTAGTAAAAACTAAATTTTTCTTTGCAAGTAGATTTTCTTTGAAAATAGCTTGTTGGTTGAAGGCTCATCCATTTCCATTTTTCAGCACTGGGACCTTGTCTGGCTTGGGCCTATGCAGACCCTGTATGCACTGCTATCGTCTCTATAGGTTCGTATATGCATTATTGTTTCTGGAAGACACTGTTTCCTTAGAGCCATCCATCCCCTCTGGCTCTTACAATCTTTCCACCTTCTTCCTCTTCAGCATGGCTCCCTGAACCCTGAGGGCATCTCATTTAGGACTGGGTGTTTCAAAGTCTCTCACTCTCTACAGATGTCCAATTCTGGGCCTCTGTGTTAGTTCCATCTACTACAAGAGGAAGCTTTTTTGATGATGGCTCAGCAAGACACTGATCTATGGGGATAGCAAAATGTCATTAGGAGACATTTTATTGCTTTTTTTTCTTTTTAGCTTAACAATAGTTTTTGGCTTTCCCCTACACCCATGCCCTATCGAGTCTCAGGTTCTTGGCCGCTGAAGCAGTATCAGGCATGGTTTCCAGCTTGTGGAGTAGACCTTAACCATTCAGAGAGTGGTTAGTCACTCCCACAATGTTCATGCCACTATTGTACCAGCTTATCATGCAGGGAGGTCACTATTGCAAACTGTAGGATTTCTAGCTTGGTTAATGAATGCCTGGCTTTTGTGAAAGCATGCAGTTTCCTCCAGTATCATGAGCACTAACTAGTCAGTAGGGGAGAAGCCTCTGGTTAGGCACCAGGGTAACTTCTTCATGCTCAATGAGGTATGTTAAGTGTTGTCTTCAGCAGTAGGGCCTTACCTATTTGTGAAGAGCAACCAGTAGCTTTAGCAATAGCTTGAGATATTTGGGGGTTTCTATAAGGTCCTTTTGGCCAGCAACTCAACTAGATGTACCTAGCCCATTCCTAGCACTAGGGTTCACTTGGTGGCAGAAGATGTCTAGTTAGTCGATTGTCTTCTCTATTATTTGGTGATTACATTTAAGCTTTTTAGTATATGAATATATTTTAGGATGCTTCTACAGTAGTAGGTTTCTATATGGCCCCTCAAATGGTCTTTAGTGTTAGCTGTCCCTCTCCATATTTCTTCCCTTACTCCTCTTTCCAACCCCCTCCCCATATAATCCTCCCACTCCAATCTCCTTCCTGTTTCTCTATAACCATATATACTATTTCTTACTTGTTTGGGCAGTCTTCCCCTCTTCCCCTTAGTTCTTTACCTGATACCTAATATCTGTGGTTATATGGATTGTAGCATACATATCAAACGCTTAAAAGTTAATATAAGAGAATACATACAATATTTGCCTTTTGGGGTCTGGGTTGCCTCAGGATGATTTTTTTCTATCCTCATCCATATTTCATTATATAAATATCATATTTTCATTATCTATTCATCCATTGGTAGACATCTGGGCTGTTTCCAATTTGTCAATAGAGTAGCAATGAACATGGATGAGCATAAATCTCTGTAGTAAGATATAGTATCCTTGAGTCTAGGCCCAAGAGTGAATAGCTGGATTGTGAGGAAGATCTATTTCCAGCTTTCTGAGGAAGCACTACACTGATTTTCATAGTGATTTAAAAAGAAAAAGTCTAAAGTTCCAAATTAAGAGAAAATATTTTTCCTTCTTTCTCCCTATGCTGGCCCTCCTGTCTCTTCTTCACCCGTACTTTAATCCTCCACAGAGCATTCATCTTTCAGTCTACACAGTGCCAAATTTAGTGGGGATGAACCATATAGAGCAGAACTGAAGACATCACAGAATGTGAATCCTAGCCTAAGCTGCATGTGTACAGATCAGAGATCATGCAGGGAGCAGGTAAGGGAGGTGTTTCCCTCTGGAGCTGGGCTCTATGCTACGTGGGGCTTACCTCAGTGTGTCAGCAAGCGGCTCCATTTCCTTTAGAATCAGCTTTCTAGTCTCATTATGTTCCTTTTCTATGGGCTTCCTTGTATATTTTATGTAAACTGGTTACCTCTGTATTCCCTGACATATTTATTAACCCCTTCGATTTGAATATGTACACTTTCACCTTCCTGATGAAAATGTAGTGTCCCAGATACAGACACCTGTGACGCACAGCATAGGCATTCCCTAGCTTCGGTGCAGCTCATCCTAGCAGATACTCAGTAAATACAGAACACAGCCAGCTTAGACACAGCCCACCTTAGCAGATACCTGGTGTTAGGAATTCAACATTCTTCATTTCTAACTCCTTGAACATCACTATTCCTTCATAATGGCATTTTGAGTATCTAAAAATGTGTGGGGTCATGAGTAGATAACCAGAATGGGCTGAGCCTAACCCTGGAGCCTAACCCCATCCTTTTTGTTTGAGAGAGGCACTATACATTTTTCTCTTCCAAGGATTTCTCTCATTTTTAATGTTTCAGAAGTATTAAGTATGTAGAACTTAAAAACCACCTGAAGTTAGGAGCAGAGACTGAGTCTGATCAGAGCCCCTAGAAGCTATCAGTGTCCTCTGCTTGCCCTGTCATACATGTTTACATTAGGTCTGACTAGATGACAGTTAAGTCAGAAGTTACAAGAAAAAAGAGAGAAAAGAAAAAGAACTTTTTGCTGAGTTACAAGACCCCTGCCTCTGTTGTGGAATATCAGTGCTGACTGATTAAAGTCTTTATGGTCCAAACGTCCGAACAGTTCAAAGGAAAGAACAGTGCTGGTATGAAGAAGCTTCTAGGGAAATATGCAAAGCCTATTTAAATTTTCTGGTGCATATCTCTAAGGAAAGTTGAGCATATTGGCAAATCAAATGGCTAGTGATTGTGGAAGTCCAAATTCCTGATGGTACTGAAAAGCCAGAGCCAAGATTTTGTTTTACTTCCTTTTGTTCTTTGAGGAGAATATCCTAGAGTTCATTTTCCAAGTTCAGAGAAAATCAAGATTTAGACTATTTCAAACTAGTTCTTCTCCTCTGGTGAATTAATGCTTAATGCCCTGTTCTTCACTTCTATGTTCCTGAAATTATAAATCAAAGCCAGCTGTACAGATCAGTCTCCAGATCATGTCACTAAAGGATCATGTGCTTTAGTTTTTAAGACGCTGCCAGATTTAGTTAGGAGAGGCCCTTCAGTCCATTTATGCTCAGCTGGTGAACCTGCTACAAGTGAAGCAGTTCTCCCAGGTGTCTCTTTGCTTCTATTAGTGTGAGAAGATGTCTTCTCAGATATGACTGGAATGCTTAATGTAGCATTGTTGGTGTTTTGGGCTCCATCATCAGCTGGTGTCTGCTGAGTAATTCTATGTGGCTGGCTAGCTTTGAAGGACTTATAGGCCCCTTGAATGATGGGTGGGCCATAATATACCTGTAAAAAGATGAGCCACACTTCAAAATCTGGATCTATATGTTGCATGAAGTGATATAGCAGTGGAGAGAAGAGGTGGACAGAGGCTGCAACAGGGTAGAAGATGCTGAGGATAAAGGGTTTAACCATGCAGCTGAGAGAAAGGCAGCACCATGCCACCTGGAAGGAACAAAATACAGAGCAAGAGGAACACAGCAAGAGCTGGAGTGTTGCTCAGAGCTAGAGCTCTTGTCTGTCAAAAGTCCAAGGCTGAAAAGAAACCTGGAGAGAAGAAGACACAAATGGGAAGTTCTGGCCTCTTGCAAGGTGGCTTTAGCTTCCACACAGCACCATTTAAAGAATATGTCTGTCAGATCTGCCTAAATTTCTTAGTCCTCCATAACTAATTAAGAAGGTGTGAGTTTACAGTTAGGTGAATTTTGAAATTCTCTGTTCCTTTGGCAGCATATTCAAAGGCCACTGTGTTTAGAAGGGTTTCCTTCCCTGACAATGAAAGTGACATCTTTTAAAAAAAAAAAAAAAAAAAAGTAAAGACTTTTCTTGACTAGGAAAATCTGATGTATGTGGAAAATTATAACCTTGAATATGACTAAGACTCTGTGTGTAAGTTGTGCATCTTGATTTCTCACTTAGTGTTTGTTATCATAGGAGCACATCTGCATATTCTTAAAAACCACACAATATCACTTTGTATTGCATGTCATGGAATTTCAGTTTCTGTGATTAGGCATTTTGCTAACGCTGTTGTGAACACACTTTGTGTATGCCCTTGTCTAGGTCTCCGCAGTGAGTCCTCAAGATCAAGTCCTAGAAGCAGGACAAGTAAGCTAACTCATACGGGCAGCATGGCTACTGGTGTTAATTAGCAGCTGCTTCCCAGAAAGGCTTGACTTCCTCATTTAAGCCCATATACTAGCCATTCTCAGCTTGTGGGTTATGACCCCACTGGGAGATGAATGACCCTTTCACAAGGGTTGCTTAAGACTGGAAAACACAGATACTTACATTACAATTCTTAGCAACAAAAATAATTTTATGATTGGGATCACCAAAACATCAGGAACTGTATTAAAGGGTCACAGCATTAGGAAGGTTGAAAACCACTGCCATATATAATACATGAGCAAGCCTGTATTTTTTTTTAAAGAATATTTTAATGTGATTGCCTACATGTGTGTCTGTGCACCACTTGCATGCTTGATGCTGTCCAAAGCCCAAAGACATCGTCAGGTTCCGTAGAATTAGAATTATAGACAGGTGCGTGCTGATAACTCCTCTCCAAGAGCAGTAAGTGCTTTTAAATGCTGAGCCATCTCTCTATTCCCTTTAGTGAGCCAGTAAGCACACACGATCCTCTGCACCAGCATCTCTTGAAACTACTTTGAGCAACTTTGTAAGACAGGTTAAATAAGGCATTCCCACTTCACACAGGAATTGCAGTGCAGTGGGCAGCATGAGGCTGCAGTCAGTGCTTAAAGATGTTGCTCAGAAGTCAGGCCTCCCAAACAGAGGGAGAATAGTCTTTCTATTTGTACTATTCTTTAAGTGACTCTGTTCTGAATAGCTTTCCTTTAAATTAATCTTGCATTGTCAAAGTGTGTTCAATAGAATTTTTCATAGTTCTATAGTATACCAGTATACCATTGATTTACTCTCAATGGATGCCAGAGTAAATAAGATCTGGGCACACTGATCTAAACAGTTATGTCAGTGAACACAGAGAATCAAACTCAGAGAGCCTCTAAGCATGCCTCAGGAAGTAGAGTTGTTATTCCTTGCCTTTCCTTCTGCATTTATTCCTTTCCTTCCTGCTTCTATTGTTTCTTTGGTTTTCAATCTAGAATACATTGAACATTACAATGATCCTGCATTTTAGAATGCTTTCACTTGGAGATGTCTGTTAGAAAGATTCCCTGTCTTGATATAATTGCATCTAGTATCCTGCCCTCGCAAACAAAACAAAACAAAACAAAACAAAAATGCCAAGGCTCAACAGTATAACTTTTAAGGCAAGTTATTAAGAAACATGTGGTATTTATTATTTATTTGTCTGAATGTGGGCAGATTTTCTGAAAGGAATATTTTGAGTGATTGTACTACAATTACCAATCTGGCCCTTTGTTGAATCTTTAGTTATCTAAACTTTGCTTTTCTGAGTATCTCCACTGCACATTTTCCATAGAATTTACTATGTGGGACAGAAAGAAGTCATCTATAGATTGCTTCCTCTCTGTCTTTTGGAATGTTCCTCAGTGCTCACAGGGGGACTTCTTGTCTGTCTCCCTCTGATAATACCTAAATTCTTCCAGATCTGGAAAGAGGCATCTTGCCTATCATTGAACATACATTATTAGACTGAATTATGTCCTGTTACCACAATCCCAGACTTATCGCAAGGGATGACCTGATTCTGCCCAGGTAATGGATCTCCCTAGTTCCTGACCACTCCCTGTCCCCTGCTTTCCTGCACTTCTGTCACCACCAGATCATCCAGGTCTTCTTAAGGAAGGATCAGTGACACTTGACATTTATGTCTTGAGTCCTGTCTTCTTTTTCTCTTCTCTTATATTCTTTTTCATGTTTAACCTCTCTGCCTTTCTCTATCCCAGGCATAATTGATCAACAAGTAACCCGCACCCAGCACTATAGCTTTCTCCTCAGTTTCTTCTCCCACTTAGCTCATTGCTCAGACAGAGGCTCAGTTCTCAGTGGATATTGACTAAGTGCCATCTCTGAGCACCCACATGGAGACACTCTTAGTTGTGTCCCTTTGCCTAAGTGACAAAACTGGACCTTCCTTTCCCTAGGAGCCGCACAGCTCCCAACTGTCTACTTTAACAGCCTCCTTGCTATCTTCTCCCTCTTACTCATCCCTTCTGCAACTGCCTTATTCTTTCCCACCGTTCCGCCTTTGCAGACCCTTCCTCTTCAGTTGCACTTCCTGGACTGGTCAGTATAAGGTGTGCAAGCCAGGGAACAGTTGCAACTTGAATAAAAACATAAGATTCCTCAGGAAAACGCGTCTTTCTGAGAGAGGGGTAGGGCACACATTTTAGTTATCTGCCATGTTGTTGTTGTAGTGACTCAGAGAATGTGGTGTTTGTTTAAGGTTTGCCCTCTATCATCTTCGTGGCCAGCATCTGTAAAGGCCCATGCTGCTTAAAAGGATGGGTGTTTGCTGGAATGCTAGGTTACAAATGAACAAAGGGAACCTTTGTGCTGTTCTCTCCTTCTACATATATTACCAATTGCATGTGTATTCATGTGTGTATAAGTACACACATACATATAAGTGGGCCTTTGGGGGTCAGAGGTCAACTTCAGTCATGTCCCTAGAAGCCATCCACCTTATGTTTTGACACAAGGTCTCTCACTGACTACTTTTTAATCCCCCCGCCTCCGCACTGGGATTACAAGTGTAAACCACAATACCCAACTTTTTTTTTTTTTGAGAGTTGCTGGGGATCAAACTCAGGTCTTTGTACTTATAAACTAAGCACTTTACTGACTGAATGATCTCTCCAGCCCTTCTTTAGATTTTAAAATACCTACTTTACTAGTTATTGGCAGTGCAATATTAAAGTCTCCCTCTTTAAATCTCTTTATACTGTCATTTTTGGCTTTATGTAGTTTTAAATTTTGAAACTGTGCTATTAAGAGTATAAAGGTTTAGAAGTTTTATGCCTCAGTAAATTATCTAGTTACTGGTATGGTCCTCTTATTTCTAATTAATGCTTTCTGTGTCATGTCCATATGCACCAGCTTTCCCTATTTTTGTGTGTTGTTTATTGTCTTCCTCCATTGCATGAAACTCAACCTTCTTGACTCTATGCTTATATTTCAGGGGTTTTCTAAAATAATACATAGCCATTTGTCACTGAATCGAAAGACCTTTTACTCACTGAATAATACACACCAACAATTGCTACCGTATTTTGTATCTCTAACATCTTACTGTGTAAGTTGCTGTGACTTGGTTTTTTCCTCAGTCTTCTTGTTTGCTTTAATTTTTAAACTGAACATTACAAATATAAGGGCAGAGAATACAGATATATCTTTAGGGTATTGTGGCCTAACATTGCCTTCTTTGATATACATATCAAAGTCTGTACACTCTCCTTGTAGCCTTTTGCTTTTGTATAGTGATTGTCATTTCCATTGTTTCCTATTTATTTGACAGATGCATAGACATTTTGCTCCTAGTTTAAGGGCAGAAAACATTGCCAGTTCTCTCAGAGCATTGGGTTTTGCTTTTAATGTCATTTAACTGATTGACAGTGATGTCAGACTTGTATGTAATCACCACCTCTTGGCTGTGCACATGCTTCACAAACCAACTCATGAATGTCAGACCTGCTGACTTCCTGCGTGAAGTTAGTCACTTCCCAGGTGCAGCTGTAATGATAGTATTGAGTGACACTATTGTGACCTAGTCAGTATGAGCATCGAAACGTGACAATGCAAGGAAATCTCTGCTGAGGTTTTTGGGCGTCTTGGTTTTTGTTTTTTAAGGAAGACGTTAGGTGAAAAGGCAGCAGTTGAACAGCTCGTGCATGGACACAGCTTTATTCTCCAGCAACAACACACAGCCTATAGTCTTTACATGGGTGGAGCCATCTTTCCCCTACAGCATGCTGCCTTCCTCTTCTGCACAGCAGGACTTCCCTTTCTTCTTTCTCCCTCTCCTTTCCTTCCCCCTCCTCTCAAACTTTTTCTGAAGTAGATTTTTTGGAGTAATTTTAGATTTCCAGAAAGGCTGTAGAGGTAGTACCCCGAGTACATGATAGCACCTGCCATTTCTCCTAAACATCATGTTCTGTGGTGGTAGCTGCCTTTGCCACAGATGTAAACCTAACCCTGAGACATTAGTATGCAACGAGGCTTCAGCTTAATGTCAACAGTGTGCCCACTGCTTTTCCTTTCCTGCTCCAGAGTGCAGTCCAAGATACCACACTGTGCCTTGTCATACCTGCTTAGTCTGCTTTCTGTTTGGCTGCTTTTTAAAAAATCCCTTTCCCCTCAGTTCCTGTTACTTTGGTGGTTTTACATCCTATTTTTATTCTCTGAGATATTGCCAGTGCACCATGTTTCCTAGTCTCCTTGTCACATGCAGTACTGTAGCATAAAATGAATCAACTTCTAAGAAGGGAGTATAATGTACAGCTCTTTCCAGGAATCCCTCCAGCATTCAGTCCTACAAATCTGCATGCTTATGTATACACACCAGTATTTATAGATATGTGATAGTGCTGTGAAGTGTTTTATATGGTTATGAAATAATGCCCAGTATGCTGTTAAGTGTCAGAGAGTTAAGTATAGAGCAATATATTTAGTGTGCCTAGACAGATTTCCTTTTACCTCCTGATCCAAGGACTCTGTTTGTTTTCTGGCTGCCCTCTCACTAAGGCTCAGCACTTGACTCCTGTTTCCACACAGGCACCTTTGTACTTACTCTGATCCTTAGGCACCTCTGAGCCACCCCCTCATCTCTGTGCTACTCTCCAGAAGGATCAAATGAAGTTGCCATGCTGTTGATTCTGAAAATAACTTTTAAAATCAAAGAATAACCCACTATCTGCATATATAATATTCAATAAACATTAATATAGTTGAGGTATCTTATAATTTTATGTAGCCAAGGATACCTTTGAACTCCTGATCTTCCTGCTCTTACATCTCAAACACTGACATTACAGGCCACTCAGCCCAGAGTTTTGCTTACTGTTTTTGTTGTGGTGGTGGTTGTTCGTTTATTTTGTGGTGGTGCTGGAAATGGAATTCAGCCTTGCACACACAAAGCAAGTACTCAACTACTGAGTTTGGTCCCCAGCCCTTTAAGACAGTATCTCTTACTGGTCTGTAACTGACCAACTAGGCTAAATTGGCTAGCCAGCTGATCCCCAAGATCAGCCAGTCTCCACTTCCAGCACTAGAATTACAAGCACATGTCACTTGCCACAACCAGCTTTTTAAACAGCAGTTTTGAAGACTGAACTCAGGTCCTTGTCAAGCAAATAATTTATCAACTGAATTCGTAGCCTGCCTTCAAGTCGTCTTCATGCATACCTTTCCAGTTCATTTGTGAGAGTATGTTGTGTGTGTGTGTGTGTGTGTGTGTGTGTGTGTGTGTTATGTTGACAGAGTTTCTATGAAGCCCAGGGAATTCTCCTGTTCTAGTTTCTCTTATATTGGTTTTGCAGTAATACACCATGCCCCATTCCCATGCCTCTCTTTAATGGGCACAAATCATATCCCATCAAGTGTTACTTAAACTCATAAAATAAAGCCTTTTTGTTTAGTAGAAAAAAGATGGAATTTTCAGTGTACTATTTCAGACTACATGTGTCATTGTTTCTTCATGTAAGAAACTTCTAATAGACAGCCCTCCCCAGTAAAAGGAGATAAACCCACTTGAGGTCCTTTTTCAGCTCAGTTCTCATTTTCTACTGTGGCCTTTCAGCCCTGAGGGTTCTGCTCCATGTATCTTTTATGCACATGGTTTTTTGGTCTACTAATTGATTCTCTCTGGGTGAATTTCAATGGTAGACTCCTGTGGCAGATGGATTTCCATGGAGAGCGCCTGGTTTGTGTGATTCTCCTGACTGTCCTGCTGCAACACTGTTGGCCTTGGAAGATGTACTTGTTTACAGCCCTGGAGACTACTTAATAATTGATTTGCTAATTCTCACATGTGAAATAGCACACTTATTAGGTTCTTTCGTGCCCATCCATTTGGTTGCTGGTGAACTTAGAGTACAAGTTTGTTCCGCATACATTTCTGGTACCTTTTATTACTTTAATGCATATATCCAGGCATTCATCTAAAAAACTCTTTATTTTAGGCTCTTGTTCTTTGAAAAAATTTGGAGCTTAAACAAACCAAAAAGTAGAGGAATTCACTCCAGAAAGTGGCTATGTTTATAAACAAGCAGTCTCGAAATACAAGACCACTGTGGTGCCTGGAATGGTGTGCATTCCAGAATATCCTGCTCACTAGATGCCAAGTTTACCAAATGGCCAGGGAAGGCCTAGCTGAGCAGTGTATTTATTTGCCTCAAGCTGCTCAGACAGGGCCAATCTGAATTCCTGAGCACTAGGATTGCTCTTCACCCCAGATCTCAGGGTGTTCTAATCCTCCCAGTGTTTGCATTCAGGGTTCTGTATCCTCCTGATGTCTGCCAGGATTCTTGGTGGGTTTTTTTCCCCAACAAACAAAAAACAGATTGCCACCAGGTCTAAGAACATTTTCTCTCTTTATAAGTGTATTTAATAATAAAACAGAAACACATGTTCTTTTTCTAAACACCACACTAATTCAAAAAAGCTTGTTCACTAGATGAGATATACAGACAAGCTACGAATTACAAAGGCAAAAATTAAATTGTAAACTATGCAGGGACGCTTTGGAGAAAACCTTAACAGGGGTAATCAGAGAGGCTAGCCCTCCTGGTTTGCTGTTTGCAGTCTGCCTTTGTAGGAAATGCATGGGGGGAGGGAAGGAGCTGGGCCTGTTTCATAATCTGTAACCACAAAGAGATGGCTCAGATCTTTATCTTCTGTAAACTGCCCTCAGAAGCTATTGCTTTGCTCACTTTCCCAAAGTCTAAGAGTCTTGAGTCCAGCCAAAAAGAGTGTGTGTGTGTGTGTGTGTGTGTGTGTGTGTGTGTCTGTCTGTCTGTCTGTCTGTCTGTCTTTAATCGGTTGGTTTGGTTTAGCTAGTATGTCCCTAACTGTTATTAGCTATTAAAGTCAGTTAACTCTCATCATTTCCTCCACTTTTTGAGCACTTTCAACCCTTAACAAATTAAGTAGAGCCTGGTAGTGAGGACAGATTGCTGTGTTTTGGGTCGGATGAGAGAAAAGTACAGGATCCCTCCTCTCCCCCATACCCAGAGCTTCAGAGACACTGAGCACAGGTGTGTTGACATTCATTTTCAGAACTGGTGCCTCATGTTTAGACCCTGAAGTCACTGAAGACAGAGAGCTATCCTGTGAGTCCACCCCTGACAGGATGAGTCTCCTCTCCTGTCCCAGACATCCTGTCTCACCAGACTACTCACTTAGTGAAGACATAAGATCCCTACTGAGGCTTTGCTCTACCCAGTTAAGATTGAAAGTAGTTAGTGCGAGTCATTTGGAGTTCTTGGATTTGAGTACTGCACACAGCTGTGTGTGCAACGATAGCATTTTAGGGAGCATCCCCATATAGCCTAGCCAGCTATGTGACCACACAGGTTAGGGTTGATGTTTCCTGGGAGAGGTACCAGTGCTTCATAAAGACCCAGTTAGAAAACCCTACCAGGATCTGAAGGAAAAGCAACTGTCCCCGTCTCCTCAGTCATCACCTTAGTCTAGCTTGGGCTAGAAGCTAAGTCTGTTCCTTTCTGAGATTATGCATAAGGAAACAGGGATTCTCTAATATGCAATGTAGTTTTCAGAACTGTGAATAAGAATTGCTGCGTGTGTGTGTGTGTGTGTGTGTGTACACTTGTGTGTGTATGTGTGTACACACTTGTGTATATATGTGTTCATGCAGAAGGCAGAGGTTTATTGCCTTAATCACTCTCCATGTTATTTTTTGATAGTGACAGGCAAATCCTGTCACTGAACCTGGAACTCACTAATTCTCCTAGGCTGGCTAGCAAACCTCAAGGATCTACCTGTCTCTGCCTTTATTGAAGTATGTGCAACCAAGCCCAGCTTTTATATTGGGGCTTGACCTCAGGCCATCATGGTTTACTGACTAAGCTATCTTCTTAGCCTCCTCTGACAGCCTCTGGACCTGACTGGCTGTGTAAGCTCTTCCCCAGTTGTACCTCCTCCAGCAGATGCAGATAATCATCATCGTGGAATAGCATCTGCCTTCCCACCTCACACCTGATCAGGTCTGATCATTTCTCTGCTATAGCCCCAGTAGTCTGTATTTCTTACATGACTCACGATCCTAGTAATTGGAAGAAGTGGACCTGGCCTACAGAGATCAGAAGCTGTACTTCTTGGGAGGAATCCCCATCTCGCTGGCTGATTTAGTAAATCACTTAGGCTCCTGTGACCCCTCTGTGTTGTCCTCTCGAGTCCTCTGACTGATTCTCACTTAGTTCTGCTGAAGCTTTCTCTGCCTTTGTGCCCCTTGCCTTTATCGACCTTGACCCTTTTGCCTGTATGCTAAATCAGAGGGATTTTTCCTAAAACAAAGAGAAAACCAATAAAAATAATTCAACCATAGAATGTTTGCGCTTGTCAGAAGTACATGCCAATCAAGTTTATGTCTTCTTATTCTAAGTGACCATTCAGAAGCTGTTAGCTCCTTGCCCTTGGGTAATCCAAAAGTGAACCTTCCCTAGAGGATCACTTAGCACATAATTTCTTAGCCTCCACTGTGTGCCAGGTACTTCAGAGACCAAGATTCCTAGCTTCCTGAAGCTAGGTGGGAAGAAATAGACGAGCAGTGTGCCCATTCACAAATGTTCTAGTAGCTGGTGAACGATGAGGACTGTGAAGGGAAAGGAACTGGAAAAGCGATGGCCATGTTTAGCAAGATAGAGGAGGTCATTGTCTTATGCTGTGAGCAACATGGAGGCAGGCAACAGACTTAGCATAGATGTCTGAGAGGATATTGTTCTAGATGATGAGAAAGCTGTTCTTTAACCTTGAAATTTTATGTAGATTGTTTGATGCTTAATTATCATGAACATGGGATATCTCCACTGAATGTCAGCTCTAGCTTCAGGTGGCTTTCAGTAACACTTCAGTTTGAAATCCTGTCTTTGTTTTACAAATTAGAATGAGAAAGATACCGGAGAGGGATAAAGTGATTTAGTGCTACAGAAGTGAATTGTCACCTGCTTTGACAGTGGACAATGGTCTGTCTTGCTCAGTTTGTCTTCCTTGGACCTTAGAAGTTTCTTTTCTTAGAAAGTAACTTAATTCCAGATATCATCTTTGATATAAAGTTAAGTTGTCACTTGCTTCCCTATGCAGTAGCATTAAGCTTGATAAAAAAAGAGGTAGATGAATTTCAGTGAAATGAGCTCCAGAATGTAGCCCACTTCAGACACAAGGCAGTCATTCTTCAGTGGCCAGCACTATACAAGCATGTTTGGATGTTCTAAAAATTCACAGGAGTGTGTTCTAGAGGACTGAGGGCTCATATGGAGGGTCTCCAGAAAGCTTGCAATAGGAGCCTACTTGCTGTCTACCCCAGGGACCCTCAGCATGAGCCACTCCTTCTTTCTGTATTGGTAGCCAGTTTGCTGAGCCCAAGGAAGGATGAAAATCACACATCTCAGCTGAGACATTTCTGAAAAAGCTGAGTATAATCTCTAAACCAGCTCAGTCTAACATGAGGTCTCTCCCAGGCCCTGGGAAACACAAAAGCTGACAGAGAAATTCACCTTGTACCTAATGGGCTTTAACATTAAAAGCTTATTAAACCATTTATGTAACATTTAGAATTTCCAAATGTCTTCATAACTCTTTATTGGCCAATTAGTCTCTGCAACTTTCCTGGTAGCAAATTGGTTACACCCCCACACCACCCATATGGGAGATTAGACACAAATAGGCCAAGTGATTTCCCTGAGTTTGTCCTGTGAGTCAAGTCCCCCATCACTCCACAAGGCAGTAATAGTATTGAGCCATGACTTTATCAGCACAAATCACCTAAGCTGCCTGAACCTTTGTCTCCACCATGTGTACAGGAGACACTAATCATCAGTGCCCTCTCTGTTTCAAAATTGATTATAAAAACAGAATGAGGCAAGCTGGAAATACTAAATGCTGGTCATGGTCCCAGTGGATGAAAGTGAAGTGTGTAGCCACTTGCTTACTTCATAAGGAAAGAGTGCCACTTGTCCTAAGCTTGAGCAGGAAAAAGGGGGAAGCAAGGCGACCAACCCTGGCTGGCCCTGTAACAAAGCCAAGTCTTTCCATTCGACTCAGTTTAGAGAAGAAAAGGGACACAGAGCACATCGAGCTGAAGAAGAATGAGGATGACAGGGAGAGCAGTGGGACGGGTGGGTTGGGTCAAGCAGTCCTGACAGGTACAAGTAGTTCTTTTTGCACCTTTGATTTGCATTTCTTAAATAGTCACTGATATATATGCCCTAGAACACACACAATAATAACAATTAAGTTGGGTTGTTTTCTTACTAGGTTTTAAACATTCTTATAGCCTCTATACAATCCTTTCTAAACTGTGTGAAGTGGAAAGATTTTTTTTTCTACTTTGTGACTTTCCTTCCATTTTCTTTTACTATGATAAAAAGAGAGCTGCACGAATTTATTATATTTTAGAATCGTTAAATAAACCAAACTCAAAGAGTTTCCATCTGTTTGTGAAGTTTTATAGATGTAGGTGTTAGATTTAGGTATGTAATCCACTTGGGGTTGATTTTTGTCTGTGATACAATATATAGGTTAGAATTTTTTTTTCATTTGTTATCATGTTTTGTGATATTTTCTTGTGGCAGCTGAGTGGCAGCCACTAAAAAGCTACATCCACATCCTCATCTCCCAAATCTATAAATAGTACTTTATGTGGCAAATAGCTAAACCGAGGGTCTTGAGAAGAACAGTTTCTTGTCCTACCTAGGGGGCCTTGAACCCATCCTAAGAAGAAGGCTGAGGGTTCTTGAAATAACACAGAAAAGGAGGACGCAGCACGCCCTTAGCAGCAGAACCTGGGGTCATGAGCCCACGAACCAGAGAATATTAGCGTTTTCCTCTAATGTCTTCCAAAGAGCTTTCAGAGGGACACAGTGATGCCTGAGTTTGGATGTTTGGTTTCAGGAGGGAGCCACCCATTGTCCCCCAGTGGCATACTCATGAGAAGGTCATTCACGGCTTTCCAGGACTTTCAGCACAGTTTGTTGAAAAGGCTCCCTTTGCTCCACAAAGTAGCCTTTGCACCTGTTGGAAGTAATCGCCACAATCAAACACTGCACCTGTGTGTGCATCACTGGTGCCCTGATCTGCCTGTCTCCTTAATGCTGCCTGTTACACTCAGGGGTAATTTAAAAACAGGCAGCATGCATCCTACTGTTGCCTCACCCGGACTGTGTCAGTCTCTAGAGTCCACTTCATCTTCTGCCAAAACGTTGTCTTGTGCTGAAGCCGCCCTGACAGCTGTGCTGAGGCTTCCAGTCAGCTCGGGAACTTGGATGTCTTCCTAACGTCAAGCCCTTGGCCAGAGTCACAGTGTCTCTGCATCCTTCTGTCCTTCACCACCTTTGCCCAGTCTGTAATCTTTAACATACAGATTAGAATTCTAAGTATTCCCTGGAGTTTTGTGCTTTTTTAAAAAAAAAAAAATCAGTTTCTAGTAGTGCATTGCTAGTGTGGCCTTTAGAATGGATTGTGGCCTAGGATGGCTATGATTATGGAGCAAACAAATGATAAAATTACTGAGAATATTCAGGTTTAAAAAAAACCACACACTTATTTGTACTTGTTTACACATACATGTGATCAGACTAACTTACAGAGTGAGTTCTCTCCTTCTGCAACGTGGGTCCCAGAAATGATGGACTCAGTCATCAGTCTTGGCAGCATACTCCTCTGCTCACTGAGCCATTCAGCCATCATGATAGCCCCATTATGAGACTTTTTTTTTTTTTTTGCTCTTTTTTATTGCCTCTCCGTTGTTTTTTTAACTTGATTACATAGTTCTCAGGTGTGAACTTTGTAGGTGACAGATCATGCCCCACTGTCAGAAGGAAAAGCTGAATAGTGCTTGTTCTTCTGTTTTGATTTCCTTGTCTCATTGTGTTGCCTATGCTGTGGTGTTGAAGAGACTTGTCTGCTGTGGAATGTATGCTGTAGGCCTTCCCTCTGGCTTGTATGAGAACGACCCTCCTAGAGGAGCTCACTGCTGATGCTGGTTGTCATAGTGACAATTTTGGAACTTTGGTTTCTTTTTTTAAAAAACAGACCCACACAGTTAATGTTATAAGAATATGTTTTTGCTTCAACCCCAGGTGTAGTGATACAGGACTGCTTCAGACTGTCCACAGTAGATGACTAGAGCATGTAGATAGTTTCTGTGATTGTGTGACTTTTGGAATTCTGGGAACTTTGTAGAGGGTGTAAAATGCTAAGGCCCCAATCCAATAGGTAAGGTTGGTGATTGGTGGTTGGTGGGAGGTTCAGTGGATTGGCTGCTGTTTGCTAGTAGTAGTACTCAAAGAATAAACAAGCAAACAAAACAATTAGATTCAGGATCTCCCTCTCCCTTTTCCTCTTTCTCTTCCTCTCTCCTATCTAGTGATAGGGGGTAAAGCCAGGGGGATAAAGGATGGGGAAAAGAACCCACAAAGTAGCAAAGCCCAGCTCCACATTGTGACTGCTTGCTAGCTTGCTGGCAAGAGATAGAGGCGTCTTCCTTCTTCTTAAGTTTCTTGTGGTTTGTGGGTCATTCTTCCTGTATTCCAAACTTCTGGACCAGTAACCACTTATCAGAGAGTGCATACCATGTGTGATCTTTTGTGATTGGGTTACCTCACTCAGGATGATACTCTCCAGATCTATCCATTTCCCTAAGAATTTCATAAATTCATTGTTTTTAATAGCTGAGTAGTACTCCATTGTATAGATGTACCACACTTTCTGTATCCATTCCTCTGTTGAGGGACATCTGGGTTGTTTCCAGTTTCTGGCTATTATAAATAAGGCTGCTATGAACATGGTGGAGCATGTGTCCTTATTACATGATGGAGCATCTTGTGGGTATATGCCCAGAAGTGGTATAGCTGAGTCCTCTGGTAGAACTATGTCCAATTTCCGGAGGAACCGCCACACTGATTTCCAGAGTGGTTGTACCAGTTTGCAATCCCACCAGCAATGAAGGACATTTCATTCCTTCTTAAAAAGGGGAGTCAAATACCCACGGAAGGAGTTGCAGAGATTAACTATGGAGCAGAGACTGAAGGAAGGACAAGCCAGCCTAAATATAGCTATCTCCTGAGAGGCTCTGACAATACCTGACTAATACAGATGTAGAGGCTCACAGCCATTCATTGAACTGAGTACACGGTCCCCAATGAAGGAGTTAGAGAAAGGTTCTATGGAGCTGAAGGGTTTGCAGCCCCTTAGGATGAACAACAATTACTAACTAGTACCCTCAGAGCTCCCAGGGACCCAACCACCAATCAAGGACTATACAGGGTGGGACTGAATGTTCTGGCAGCATGTGTATAGTAGAGGATTGCAAATTCGATCATCAATAGGAGGAAAGGACCTCGGCCTTGTGAAGGTTTTATGCCCCAGTGTAGGGGAATGCCAGGGCCAATAAGTGGGAGAGGGTGGAGTGGCAGGCATGGGGAGGGGGGAGGCAAAAGGGGTTTGTTCTTGTTGTTTTTGTTTGTTTGTTTGTTTTTTTGGAGGGAAACCTGGGAAAGGGAAAATTTACATGTAAATAAAGAAAATATCTAAGAAAAAAAAAAGAAAAAAAAAAAAAAAGAGAGGCATTTGTATCTTCTCGGTGACTCTATCCCTCTGAGAGGAACAGATAGCTAATGACCTGGACAGAACTGTGTTGATTTTTGTCTCATTTTGTTTCCTGTTCTCCTCTCCACGACTTTGTGCTTCATGTTAGCCCGACATTGGCTTTTAACAATTTGTTGCCAGCTTACTAGCACCTAGCATCTGTCCTCAGAAAGCCTTCATATTCTATGAATTTGTGAAGGTGCTTATGTCTTTAGATTTTAAATGAATTGCTTCTGCAACCAGCCCCCTACAAAATTTTTGCTATTCTTTGATTTAATTGCTCATGGAGAATAAATGATTTCTTTCCTGGTGTTAGGTGTAGTAGAACATAAGAGAACATGCAGAGCAGAAATTTTCTCTACTGAAGTTGCACTGCTTGCTGGGTAATAGTGTAGTCATTCAAAGCTGTGTTGAAACTTCTGCCTGGCCCAGGGACATTTCAGAATAAAGCATTGTTCTCCTCCCTCAGAGGTTTTGCAGAGGACAGCTGTGAGGCAGCAAGGCTCCCTAATTTGAATGTCTAGCTTTTCTTCCTGTGTTTGACCAACCCAAAGAGATATTCCTGGGTAGGCAAGTGAATGGAGCTGAGATTATTTGGCGCTGTCCCTCTGCTGACTAGAGGAGAGATACTGTGGCCTCAGAGTAGTCTCTACTCCAGGAACCAGCATAAAGAGAACTCAGTTATTAGTAAGAGGGCACTTACTCACATTCTTAAAAGACAGCTAATTGTGAGATGCCCAGCCCTGTTCAGTGTGACTTCTCCCAAAGAGCAGCCTTGACAGAGCTCTGCAAGTTACCCTGCCTCCCATTGACAATGACCTCACCTGTCTGTTTTAAAAGTTTACAGCTCAAAAGTAATTATTTTTTTCTATAAATTTTTTATTGGATATTTTCTTTATTTACATTTCAAATGTTATCCCCTTTCTTGTCCCTCCCCCAGCCCATGCTTCTATGAGAGTGTTCCCCCACCCACCCACTCCCACCTCTCTGTCCTGGCATTCCCCTACACTGGAGCATAGAACCTTCACAGGACCTAGGGCCTCTCCTCCCATTGATGCCCAACAAGGCAGTCCTCTGCTACATATGCAGCTGGAGCCATGGGTCCCTCCATGTGTACTCTCCTTGGTTGGTGGTTTAGTCTCTGGGAGCTCGGGGGGGGGGGAGGGGGGCGGGGAGCAGGGGGAGGGTCTGGTTGGTTGATATTGTTGCTCTTCCTATGGGGTTGCAAACCCGTAATTCTTGCACATGCAAAATCATCAGGCAGATCTAAAAACCTTCTCTTGAACTCTCAACCTGTGTTTCTATTATGAGAACAAACTGATCTTTTCATGATAGATGAGGATCTCATATCAGGAGTCTTGAAGAAGCCTGCAAGTAGCCACCTCTGTGAGTGTCGAACACATTCAGACTAGAGAGATCTGATGAAGAAGAAGGGCAGTTGGTAAAAAGGAAAAATGATCCCAGATGTGAGGTGGATTAACTGGAAAATCCTAGAGAAGGAAAATCTTCCAGAGAAGAGACTCTGAAGAGAATTAGCACAGTCATAGATGGTAACATTGGAAGAAAGGATATTCAGGAGCACAGCTATACCCCAGTGACAACAGTGGCAGCTTACAGTAAAATCAGTCTTCGCCAGCAAGTAGGGATTTAGGGTAACAGGCAAGTGTCACTATTGTAAGGAATACCCAACCAACAGAGAAAAAACAGTTTCCTCTTCTCTTAGTCCATTATGTATTCTGTATCAAAATTCCATCAACTGAGTATCCTACAAACAAGAGGAATGTCGTCTCTCAGTTGTGGAGTCTGGCAAGTGTAAGATCAAGGGAGACTTGGTGCTTGCTAATGCCCCACCGTCAGGCCCATGGCACCCATTCATAAGGACATTATTCCCACTCATGGGCTCCATCTCCATACTCTAGCCACCTCCCCAAGGGCCCAATATTTACTGCTTTCTCTTTGGAACTTGGATTCCAGCAGATGAATCTGGGGGAGATGGAACATTCGTGCTGTGTCACCCTGAAGGCTTCTGAGTAGGAAGTCTTACCCACAAGTCCTAGCAGTGTATCCCTCCACCTTCTCCTTGTGTAAAAGCTCCTTAACTAGAAAGGTGAGCTTGAGACCTCCTCAGTTTGCATTGTCTGTCTGGTTCACTCAAACAAATTTATCTTAAAATACTTCCAGCTTTCCTTATATTAACAAGTTTCCTCAAAAACTGATTTATCAACAACTGTTTTATTTGTTCACAATTCTGTAAGTCAGGAATTGGCCAAAAGTCACTTCTTTTTCTCCTCATCCTCCTTTTCCTTTTCCTCCTCTTCTTCCTCTTCCTCTTCCCTTTCCTTTAATGATTTCTCTTCATACCCCTGTCTGTCCTGGAATTTATTATGCAGTCCAAGCTAGCCTCAAACTTAAGAGATTCACCTGCCTCTGCCTCTGAATTCTGGGGTTATTTGAGTACACCACCACCCAGCCATGGGTCAACTCTTAAATTAATTATTGGCTAGAGTCTCTCAGAAGGATGAATCCCATGGCAGTCCTAGAATACTAGCATGGCTTTATTCATAAGTCTTTCATCTAGGGAAGGCTGATCAGGAACAGGTCATCTTTTAGCTTCTCCTTGAGACCACCTTAGTCTTCTCTATTCAGCAACTGAATTCCAAGAATGCTCACTGCAAATAGCTAAGAAGAGTCTCCTATGTCAGAAGGTTTGTGCACTAGCACTTTCACCATAGCCTCTGAATAAAGACAAGGCTTGAGGCCATGCTCAGATTCAAAGGGACAGCAGCAGCGGAGCTTCACCCTGATGGCTGAGTGGCAAGGGCAAGTTTTATAACATGGAAGAGAGATTGCTGAAGCCGTCTCTGAAGTCACAATCTACTCTATCACAGTCTCAGTCTACACAACTGAGACTTCCTCTTGAACTGCTCTAGTGAGAACATCTTTGTAGTCAGGGTGGCAGTGCAGGCCTGTAACGTCAGTGCCTGTGAGACTGAAGCAGGAGAAGCAGTGACTTGGAGGGCAGCTAGGGCTACATAAACCCTACCCCAAACACACTGTCTTTAACTAGTGCATTAGATGCTGCACTCAGAACACTCCTCCTTTTGCTCACTTTACAGTAGAGACAGGGAGCATGGTGCTGACACCCTCCAGACATTCCCCAAAGGCTCTGCTTTTCTCAAGTAAGATGAGAGATGTAAGGGGAAACCTGGAGGGAGATGAGATGCAGATGAGATCTTGGCCTGTTTCCCATCATTACCGTAGTCAAGTGCATTTTGATCATTATTAAGTTGGAGGTGTTTTATTACCCGCATAGGGATTTTCAAGTCAGTTAATATGCTGGATACTGACATTTAATTTTTTATTGCTGTTCTTTTATCCTTTCTCAGTCCTAGCAATTCTAAGTCCTCTTTTATAGGGCTCTTATTTTCTAGGGATATTCTGTTCCTGTGTGTATTGAAAAAATAGTTTTATCTCTATGATATGTTACTAATTAAAGCAAACTCTTTCAAGTTGTGAAACAGCCTTCCCTGTTTCTAAACCTGAAACTCCAGAAAGAATTAAGAACTGATCAAGGGTAGCTGACAGATCCTAGTGCATCCTTGAGAGCACAGTTGTAACTTCTGTCTAAATGTTCTTTTCCATCTCCTGTAGACAAAGATGCCGTCTTCCTATAGACAGCTCTCGTTGTCACACGGCGTAGGGCCAAAGGGGAGATGCACTGAGCATATGCCAAGACAGTGGAGCTGCTTTTTTTTTCCACTTCAGTATACCTCAGGGATTTTATACACGCCTATCAGCTCATTAGGGTGATGAGACCTAGAAGCTCTGAGGCTGGAAAAAAATCCACCGTGGAGAATCACCAGGATAAGATGTGAAGCAGATAAGGATAACACTAGGTGACAGAAATCCAGACCGCGGCAGGAGATAAACCAAACTAACACTTAGCCTCCTGTGTCCTCCACATGGCCTCTGAGATTAGCCCATATCTCACTGATTTCACAGTAATCAAAGTTTGTGCTACTCAGCTCCCTACCAGATTGACACTGGGAAGTGAGGAGACATGTGATAAAAGTGAATAATATTCCTCAGGTCACCTTTGCTGGCCTACCGTGTATGAGACCTCCTGGAACATCTCTGCAAAGCCCAATCTAAAGCAGGGATGGCAGCATACCCACCTGAAGTAGGGGCAGTCTTTGTGTCCATGTTGTCTTCCTACCGTTTGGACAATACTGTATGCATTTATTCAGTGGTAAGTGATTAAATATATATGTGTAGAAATCATGGCACTGAGACCTGGCAGGCTTCTTTTCTTGGATAGTATAGCCTCAGCAGAGGAGAAAGGCTTTTTCCTGCTGTGTCTCACAGGAGAATATGGCACAGGGAGAGATTAAGTTTCAGACAAAGAAAAGGGCCCTTGGAAATCAATTAGCCCCTGAACCTCATTTTATTGGAGAAATTTAGCCCAGCAATATTATGACTTTTTTCCAATATCACCTGTCTACATGGGACAGATAAAATGGTCTATTGAGAAATGAGTTTTGGAGGCTGCAGGTGCCTGGGCAGTTGGTACAGATGGGGTTCATTTCAGGTCAGGAGGAAAAGGGATAAAACTGCTAATATTTCCCTGGATCAGCTCTGGCCAGGAAGGCTATGGCCGTCTGGAGAGGTCAGGAAGTGCTGTCATCTTCTACATACATGCTGGCTCAGCCTAGTCAACACCCTAGAGCAAAAAAGCTACTCTCCGGTCACCAGCCACAGAATCCCTAACTCCTCAGCTGATGCTCTTTGGGGTGTGTATGTGTGCATGTGTGCGTGTATATGTGTGTGTGTGTGTGTGTGTGTGTGTGTGTGTGTGTGTGTGTGTGT
>JADRCD010209698.1:24432-42670 GCA_019843815.1 Montemys delectorum | reverse complement strand
CCCTCTCTCTCTCTCTCTCTCTCTCTCTCTCTCTCTCTCTCTCTCTCTCTCTCCCTCTCTCCCTCTCTCTTTCTCTCTCTCAGTTCTTTTCTTCTAGAGAACCCTGACTAATACAACAAGTAAAACTGTCAGGTGCTCACAATTATTTCCAGTGCTTACTTGACTATAATACTATAGACAAAGGTTACACTGATTCACAGATGTAGACCTATATCATCAGGTACCACACCAAGGCAAAATACAACTGTAGTCCAGTGTTTACATGACTGGTGCATTCTTTCCTTCTATGTGCACAGCACAGGGTTTTTGGTGGAAACACACTTAATTTCTAATATAATAGAACACTAACATTTCCTGGTAGCAAGAAAGAGACCTAAGAGAATTTTAGGGAAGTCCTAAGAATAGCAGACTTTGCTTCCCTAGAAACCTAAAATTTTGGAAAAGATTTTATTTAAAGTAGCAGGCAATAAGTTACTGTGTTTGTTAATGCTTACATTTGGTGGAGGGAGCAAAGTTGGGTAATTGAAAATATTCCCGAAGAGAAGATAGTGATGCTGGGAGAACCTGTTTGGCTGGAGAGGGATATCTACAGAGCAATTGAATTGTTGGAGGAAATTACAGAGGAATGGAGAGGTGCTGCCACAGAAACTTAAGGCTTTGCAAAGAGTCCTTCAGAGTGAGTTCTGCAATGCTGTGAGAGAGGTATCCAAACACGTTTATGAGACTGTGGACAGCAGCAGCAGCCCTGAAGTAAGAGCCAATGCAATTGCAAAGGCTACTATTGCTGCATTTGCTGCCAGTGAAGGACACTCTCATCCCCGAGTTGTCGAACTACCCAAAACAGAAGAAGGCCTTGGATTCAATATCAATGAAGGCAAAGAACAAAACTCACCAATCTATATATCACGGATAATTCCAGGTGGAATTGCTGACAGACATGGGGGCCTCAAATGAGGAGGAGATCGGCTACTCTCTGTTAATGGAGTAAGCTTTGAAGGAGAGCACCATGAGAAAGTAGTCCAGCTACTGAAAGCAGCCCAAGGGAATGTTAAGTTAGTTGAATGGCGTGCCGCTTTGAGAAAATGAGATCAGCAAAATGCAGACAACAGACCTAATCATTTAAAAACTCTATGTTCCTTTTGCTTTTAGCTAGGAAAGTTTTCCTTGTGACCTACTGATGGCCTCGATGCCAGTGGTTGTAAAACACCAGAAACTTCTGTGACCTCTTCTTGCCATTTTATAAATGCCTGTTTTAGCATCACTTATGGTTATAGAGAAGCATATACTTTTTTCTCATGAGAAAAAGTCAAAGTTGGTGAGGGCAGTTCTGTCCTGCTGTTTTTACAGGCCTTTTTCAAACAGATTTTGTCACAAAGTTGTTATAGATTTTTAATAATGCTTTTTTAATATTAAAATGTACTTTTACATTCTTAATCTTTTTTTAAAAAAGAGGTCTTCTTTATTTGGCGACTTATTTACAAATAACAGTTCTCCAATATTTCCTTTTGCTTACTGCAATTTCTTTGTGAAATTTCTCTTCATTTTTCCAAGAAATGAAACATAGTAGTCTTGCTTGTGGCAGTTTATCACTTAGTGAGTATTGGCACCTCTGCTGCATTTTGTACTTGGAACATAACATATCCATAATCAGTGGTAAATCATAGCTATCATGAGACCTTTTTATTTTTATTTAAACAATGTACAATGTATTCATTTTTACTGATTTATAAAGGTAAGTTTTTAAACACTGAAGCAATCATTGCTAAAATATGTATTTCATAATATTTAAGCAGTGAGGAGAGAGGATGTAATTTGATTACTAGTGTTATCAATTAAATCTTTTATTTATATTTAACAGTATGTCATAAATTATACATGCAAACAAAAAAAAAAAAAAAGAAAATATTCCAGGCCCTTTAGAGAACAAGGGTGTCTATAGCTGTGCTCATTTGCTAAGAGCTTCTGGAGAGAAGAGAGAGAGAAAACCTGTGGCTGCAAGACCAGAATAAAGAAAATGCTGCTTCTTAATGCCTGATAGTGAAATGAAAGGTTTCTATAAAAGAACAAACAAAAAATGTAAGGGCAGGTGGTGAGCTGCAGGGTGCAGGAAGCACCCCTCCCCCAGGGCCAATTCCATTCTGAGGTGTGGAGCTGAGGCTAAGGGACTAGGAAGGAAGTGGAATGAGATCTGCCATTTTATTGGGGGGTGGTGACCCACTCCTATAATCCCAACACTCAGAAAACTGAGGCGGGACAGTGGAGAATTTGGTTAAGTTGGGCCATATAGTGAATTTGAGGCTAGTCTAAGCTGTATAACATTGAGCCCAGGGAAAGATCAATATAAGCATCTTTGGTAACTTTGTAGCTTCGCTATCCTTACTGTACCATTAAAAATAGAAAGTTTCACAGCAGATAATTTAGGTAGTATTCCTACTTAAAAGTCAGACATTTGAAAACATTTTGCAAGCCATAAAGCACTATCTTAACTATGGCAGGCTGGAACCTTCTTTCCAATGTGTCAGGTATTTACAATTTGTTCTCGTGACTATTATTTACATTTCTGGTTTAAGAAGAGAAGGAAGCACAGGATCTCATGGTAGAATAAGATTATACACCTAAAGCTTTTATGAGTGTGCCTCTTTGGTATTTCTAACAGAAATAGGTTCTTTGGGGAGTATTTCTGTTCCAAAACACCCATGACACCTGCTAATGTATAAATACTGGAGGGATAGTAATCAATGACGACCCAGACCTCTGACTTCAAATCCTGTTCTTAGGAATGTATCACCATCATCAATCATCACAGTTGCTAGCATTTGTTCAGAATAGCTGTGTGAAAGGCACTGTTCTGATTGCTCAGCCTGCACCACTACCTGATAGGTGTAGATAATGAAGCTGGATCACAGAAAAGTGTAATACATCAGTGGGTATGTTGTCACTGCACTCAGGAGACTGAAGTAGGCCAGCAAGTTCCAGAGAGGGAGGGGGTAAAGAAGAAAGAGTAAGTAATTTGTCCAGAGTCATGAAGGTAACTAATGGAAAAGCCAGGAATCTACCTCAGGCTGCCTAGATCCAGAGCCATTTACCCATTGTATTATACTGTCATTTCTTCTACATATGTGGTATGTATTTTTTTGTGTTTATGTTTGTGAGCATGCAGTGGAGCCAAAAGTCTGTCTTTCTGATCCCTTCTTCATCTTGAACAGGGTCTCTTACTGAACCTGAAGGTCACTGATTGCCTAGACTGACTGGCCAGTCAGTTTTAGTGGCCTTCCTATTTCCACCCCACCCATATTGTCATCTTTGATGGAATTATTAAAGAAATATGCAAAGATATATTTTACATGTTTCTATCAAGGCACTGGATAATAGAGAAAAGGACTGGAGGGAAATATCCATCAAAACGGATGTGTTCAGTTTAGATAGCCATTAAAAACAAATGACCTGAATCTTTCAAAATGATGAAGAAAGATAATCTACATCAAAAATCTGTATACAAAATGCATCCCTACTGCATAATCTACATGTGCGTGAAGGGCACCGTGTTGCACTATCTACCTGCAGGTAAAAGGCATGTTGTATTCAGGGAATAGGCTTTTGGCAGCATGTAGAATGTACTCTTATTTTGGGTAAGAAAAAATTCTTAAAAAACCAGACATGGAGTTGTTGACATTTATTATGCCCTGGAGATAAATTATGAGTGGTCATTTTCCGTTATGCTTTTGTGTTAAAATGTTTTCTAATTTTTTTAAAGCACATACTTTTTTTTATAGAAGTGCACAAGAAAACTAATAATTTTAATAAAAGAAGAAACAAAAGCAGTAGAATATCAAGAGCTTTTTGTTAGTTTCTAGGACTTTAGACACAATATATATTGAGGTCCTATGGTGTGGGCCTTGGCCTTCAAAGAACTGACATTTATTCTGGAGACTACAAACTCAAAATACTCAGGTTTCTCTGGTTTACTGGTATCAGTTGTGAGGGACAAACAGAGGAGTGGGAACCTATGTAGAAGCATTTCCCACATATACAAACAGTGAACACAGATGGAGTTCTGGGTTCCTACAGGAGGTGGGGCCTTCAGCTGGCTCTAAAGAACTATGGGGGAGCTTAGTCTGACTGACATAAACTCTGGTGCATTCTGTTTTCAGAATTCTACTCTTCGATTTACCTATACATCAGATTGAATATGCTTAATTCAATCAGAAATCAAATTCTGATTTCTACTTCCTAGCATTGTGATTCTCAGCATTTGCATAACTTGCAAATGCTCAGTCACTGTATGTCATTGTCTTTGTCATGATTAGGTAAGTGTGCCTATGCTTATAACACATGGTACTGTATGGTAATGATGTAGTACTTTGGCTCTCAACAAACATCAGTTCCCACCCAAAGTCTTGTCTTATTTCCTAGCTGTCTTTGGCACTAGCGGCCTTCTCCTCTTTATATGTATGCCTGCCGGTATCTGGCTGTCTCACAGAGCCTGTCTCTGTGCCCTTGGCTGGTACCAATGAGTTTCAATGAATATTTGCCTGACTTCAGGCTGCTTGCTTCATTGCAGCACCCTGTTTGCCCTCAGCCTCTCCATGATTCCCATATCCCCGCCTCCACCTGTGTAATTTCCTCTGAACAGAGCTTGAACTCAGAACTCCTGCACTCAAATCTGTTTCTCAAACATCCCGACACCACGGCCATCTTGCTGCCTGCCACAGCTCTGTATATCAGACAGTGCCTGAGGACTTCATAGGCCTGTGTCTGACTCATGTTGAAGACTCCTGGATCTTCCTGAGAGGCAACACTAAGCTAAGCCACTGGCTGCCTTCCTTATGCAGACAGACCCTGTCTGGGCTTTTGCTGGACACTGCCTCCCAGCTATGGAAACAATGAGCTTCTTCAGCCCCCTGACACTGCCATGGAAGTAACCAGAGCCAGTTCCTGTCACCTCAGTCTGGGCCTCCATAGAATACTACCTGTCCTTTCCTAGTTGTAGGAGTCTCACTGTCTCATGGGCAACAACAGGCTGGTTGTAGGCACCTCTCAGCTATGGAATTCTAGAGAGTTTAACAGGCTTTCAGTGAGATACTTTGTTTTTTCTACTTTAAGCATAAAACAGTGAATCACAGAAATAAGTGTTCTTGGGTTATCTGGTCAGCTTTGGGTGTTTCTTCTAGAACATGATCCCATCTCTGTTGAAATGTCCCAGATGTCGGGCTTCCTTGCCTTTCATAGCAGCTTAAGGGAAAAAAAAAGTCTTGCAGCCTCCTCTTTCTCACCTCTTTCCCTGTCACTTGCCTGAACCATGTAGCAAGCCCAAGGGAAAGTATCCCTGTCTCTCAAGGGTCCTTTCAGGGCAGACCATTCAAGTGTCCCCTGTGAACTTTAAGGTTGTCTAGGAATAGGGCCTGGAGCACCACAGCTCTGCTGCAAAGTACGCGGCTCTGCAGCCCTCTAGAGCTCTGACTTCTCTCCTGACCAACGTTCTCCCTTTCTTTCTGGGACACCTATGCCTTGTTTTCTTCTTTGTTCAGAACTGCAAAAAGGAATTGTTTGTTTGACTATGGACTTCCTTTTTTAAACTCCCCCACTGTTCCAAACCCATTGCTCTCTTCCTCTCCCAAAGAAGAAAGGAAAGCAAGCCACAATAATACTTCTGTAAATTTATGGCCACTCTGTAATGTTTAATCACATCTACGTGACTGGGGCCTTCAGAGCAGGCGTACAAGTTCAGCGCAAGGTGAATCTTGTGTGAGATAATCTGAAAGTTCATTCAGAGGTGAGGGCAGCAGCCTCTAGCAGACAGCGAGGTTAACAGGAGGTCACCTCCCCCCCCCCCCTTCCTGGTCTTCTCCTCTACAATGTGTAAACAAAAGGGAAATGTAACTTCCAATGAACCTGGCATATGTTGTGCTCACACTAATCTTGGCCTGGCCAACTGTAAACAGTCCAATCTCCTGTGACTGAGCCTTTCCACCCATTATGTGCCTGTTATATTTGAAGAAGCACTACAAGGGATTGTAGACCAGCACCACATGAGCCAGGTCCTGGAACCAACCTTGGGAAAGCAGGGGTTAGCACCAGAGGTGAAAGATGTTTGCTGCGCGGCACTCAGAGCTGGGCCAGCACACTAACTTTCTGTGGTGCTCTCAGTCCCAAGTCAGCAGCCCTCACCAAGCTCCTTCACTCCCTATCACGGAGCTAACGAGCAAAAACAAAAATGGCCATGCCCTCAAATTACTCACAGCTCAGCAGTGAAAGTATCTGTGATATAACTAAAACAGGAGGATGGACAGGAGCTGTGATGGCATCAGAAAGAGCTGAGGACAGTGTCTGCAGAGTCCTGTGCAGACACTGCCTCCACTGTAGGGCTGTGCCACAGTGTTCAGCCCAATGCAAGTTCATCCATTGGGCTGAACTCTAGAGTTCAACTCTATCGGGCAAGAGATTTCTAAGAAGTATATAGAGGCAGTTTTTAATACCCAGAGTTAGGAGTATGCAACAGCTGACCCTGAACAGCCTAAAGAAAAAAAATAGAGGTGTAGATAACTCTGTGCCCCGAAGTCCAGAACTAATCTATATGGGGAGACTTCTGCTGTACTTCAGGCCCAGCTTCTTGCAAATGGATGCATAATGGATGCTCCCAGACTAGACTAGATTAAGATTCAGCAAATTATCCTGGGCAAGTATATAGTCAGGGCTTTTATGGCTGTGATGAAGCATCATGACCAACAGCAAACTGTAGGGGGAAGGGTTTATTTGGATTACACTTCCACATTGTAGTCCTTCAGCAAAGGAAGTGAAGGCAGGAACTCCAACCTGACAGGCTCCTGGAAGCAGGATATGATGCAGAGGCCATGGAGGAGGGCTGTTTACTGTCTTATGTCCCAAGGTGTGCTCAGCCTGCTTTCTTATAGAACCCAGGACCACCAGCCCAGGGATAGCACCACTCATAATGGTCTGGTCCCTCTCACCTTGACTACTAATCAAGAAAATGTCCTACAGCCACATGTTATGGAGGCATTTTTCTCAGTTGATATTCAGATAACTCCAGCTTGCATCAAGTTGGCATAAAACTCATTGGCACAGCAAGTATTTATGTTGAGTTAGCCTCTAGAACTCCTTGCCCATTAGCAGCTATACAGAAAGTACAGACTTTCATCATTTAGCTGTTGTTGGTGGTAAAGGAAGTCAAAAGTATGAAGCATTTAAAAAGGCACACCTGTTAGCTGTAAAATCTCCTGGGTATTATGCTGGGTACCTCTCTGGAGTCAGAAAGTAGAAAAGCGCGTGCATGTACTCTCTCTCTCTCTCTCTCTCTCTCTCTCTCTCTCTCTCTCTCTCTCTCTCTCTCTCACACACACACACACACACACACACACACACACACACACACACTGTCCTAAACTCCCGTGGGTCTAGATCTGTGTACAAGTAGAAGCAGAGAAAAATACACTGATATGAGGGTTTTATAGTCTTCCAAAGAGACTAGGCCAAAGAAGTAGCTCATAATTTCAGGTAGACTATTGTACCAGCAAATGAAATGGGTCCCAGAGACTGGAAGATGGTGTTTCAAGATCTCTTCAAAGTGTGAAGGATATGACAGGAGAAAGGAAAATAAGTCTTTCTAAATCAGAAAAAGTCTAAGTAAGGTGTGGGAATGCTGCCATCTTCACTGTCTGTACTGTCATCTTTGTGATGCAGGCTGACCTTTGCTAGATGCCAGGCTCTATGGAGCACTTCATCAAGCCAAGTTATTTCCACTTTAAAGAAGTTAGCAATGGGTCCCACAGCACATGAATTCTGAGAAAGTATTAGAAGCATGAGCTGACTGCAGCCCCTAGGCAGAGTGTCAGAGATGGCCTCAGAACAGCTTTCTAGCATAACTCATGGCCACCTGAACGAACACCCTCTGTCTCCACCTCAGTGCTGCGAATCATGTAGGGAGAGGAACTGAAAACCTAATGCAGAAACTTAGGGAAGGATGACATCTTCAAGTCAGAAACATGGACTGTCATAATATGGAAAGGACCAGACAAAGGGACTAGCTAGAATAAGGTGATCATTTTCCAGTACCATCTTGGTCTGTACTCGGTATTGACTTTCTGTAGACGTGGGAGAGATCGCAGTGAAAGTATAGGCTGTTCATTCTCATACTGTCTAAACTTGGGACGCTCTCTTAAAACCCTATACTGATGACCTGGTACTTGCTGAAGTCCTTCCTTGATGGAACTCAATTCCCAGGAACAAATCATGTGACAAATGGTAATCTTCAGAGTATCCAGATGGCTCTGGTCCAAAGAACATGGACAGGATGGGAAAGGGAGTTGTAGTCTGGGTAAGAGCCAAGGGCTTGGTTTGCTGTTACATTGAAGCAAAAGTCCAAGAGGTTCCTGTCCCTGTGAAGTTCACAGAGGGCAGTGGGACTTTTGATTAATAATGACACCTCTGTGGTGTCCATACTGACAACTGTGATAGCCAACATTAAAGTGTGCATTCCCCTACATTGGGACATCTAACACCATCAGGCCCAAGGGCCTCTTCTCCCACTGATGTCTAACAAGGCCATCCTCTGGGATAGGTTTTAACAAAAATTCATCAAATTTATGATTCAGAAATCCCGTGTGACTTAATGAACCCCCATAACAGACCATGCTCTAATGAGATAATAAATACACCAATAAAATGGTGGATCAAGATCCTCATACCTTCAAAAAGTATAAATGCTTACTGCTCTAGTCACATAAGAAGATAGATTCAGTCCATGCTTACAGATTTCTCCTCAGACTTCTGAGAACAAGTGATTTAAAACTCTCCCATTCCAAGTTTCTTCTTTCTCCTAATTTCTCCTACCCAGTTCAGTTGCTAGCTAACAGGCACTGTTGCTCCTAGAAGAATTTCAGAGGCAATATAGTCAAAGAAGGGAGCCCTGAAAGCAGAGCTTATCCTGCCATGCCAACTCAGCCTTCCATTCCTTAGAAGAATCTTTGAAGATGGATTCAGTCCTAAGAATCCTAAAGTGGGAATGTAACCCTCACTTCCTACTTCAGAGGAGGGATGCCTTGTGTTCATCTTCATTCTGGTCAGCACAGGCTTCCCTACTGGGTCTTTAGTGTGTGTTTCTGTGTGTTCTCTTACAAGGATAGGGCCCTTCCAGCCAGCTCTCTTAAGGTCTAGATCTGGACTGATACCTGCATTTTCTCTGTGTCACTTGCTAGGAATCAAGTCCAGGAATTGCTTACAGCACTGGCCTGACATTTTTACATCATACAGTGTGGTGACAGTCTGCTTACCACACTCACCTAACCTGCTGTCTGCCCTGAGTGCCAACAGACATTAACTACATCCCTTGGCCACGCAGGGCACACGTGGACAACTCTTCACCAGAGACAAGCTGAGAAGCATATTTGCTGTGTTTTGATATTCTTATATTCTGGAGGGTACTATTTAACAGTTTAAATGAATAAACAAATTTGGACTGATCAAAATGGATAGGTCTAGAAAATATAAGAATGGATAAAAAGGTAACTTGTGGAAAGTTATAGTGGTGCATGCATGTGTGTGTGTGTGTGTGTGTGTGTGTGTGTGTGTGTACATGATGTAAGAATCCATAGCAGATGCCAAGTAATCATGAAAACATGTGATATGAGGGCATAGAGATGGGCTACTCTCATTTTTCCTCAGTGCTAATGTAGAGTAGACAAACTATTGGCATTTATCTATTCTCTAAGGGCAACATGGATTTTGTGCACTTTTTTGTAGTTTTGGGTTTTTGAGACAAGAGTCAAAACTGTGTAGTCAGTGTTGGCTCTGAAATTACTTAATTTTAAAACAGCAAGTAAAATTCCCTGTCATTCTTTGTCACCTCACTAGGTATTTGACATATCTATACATAGAATAGAGATAGATAAATAGATAGATAGATAGATAGATAGATAGATATCATATTCTTAAGTATTTCAGTTCTCTACCAGTTGTTTAAGTTTTTTTTTAGACAGAAAGTTTAAACAAAATAAGAGTTTGGGCTGTGGTTGTGGCCCAGTCACAGTGACTCTCTGGACCTTAGTCCCTTCCTTCCTGAAGGAAGGGAAGAGAAGGAATGGCATACTTCTTGCAGCTCCTCACAAGCAGCATCCCTGCTAAATATGAGAACCACACTATTCCAGTCATTTGTTTCCTAGAGGGGCTTATTAGTTTTAGAAACTTAGAGGTAGAAGAGAGTCTGTGTTCTTTGTCAATGAAAGTAGGTTCTAGAAGAGCCCTCATTAGCAAGGGTACTTGCAAGAAATAGGCCTAGGACTACAGTGCTGGTCTTCTGTCTTCTACATTACAGTCAGAAGTCATGGGATGATGTCTAAAGCTAGCAAAGGAATATAAGAGGTCCAGAGTAGGTTGACTAACCAAGAGACCAGTAATATGAAACAAACTTAGAGCATCTGGAGTGTTCTAAGCATGGCAGAGAAAATTCTCCTCAAAGGACAATTCAGAGAAATGATGTGATTGTTTCTGGCATGATGACAATTTTCAAAAGAGATTCTTAGAAATAAAGGAAGGACAGCTATGGTCATAGGGAAAGAGGCCATTTGTCCCACAAACAAGATAATTCCAAAGACATCACTTTCTGTGAAGATGCCATTGGTCACTGAATCTGCCACAAAGTCCTGCCCTCACCTATGAGAATTCAATGAACAAAGACAAAAAAGGTGTTTCTCTTCACTTCCTCCACCCTCCCACATACATGTACATGTGTCACCTGTGTGCATGCACAGACACACACACATTGCTGAAGAGTCTTTCAGAAAATTGGACTACTTAGTGAAGGTATTTTGTAAACACTGACCTACTAGGTATGCTGTGTGCACTGCATTTGAGCTACTTGGGGAAATATAGTGTTGAGCTAAGTTGTATGGAAATCTAACCATCTAAGTCAGTTGCCCAGTAGAATCTTTGGAAAGTCTGAGTTGGCATTCCTGCCTCCCCTGGGAGTGGCTCAATACAGCTAGTTGCTTTGTTGTTCTTACTTCCTAAAGCTTAGTAGCTAGATTAAGGAAGGACCCTTGGTTCTATAGTTTAAACTCATCCCCTCCCCCTGCACTCTCCACATGTGGGCTTCTATTGTTTCCTGGGGCTTCACTGGTTATCTGCTCTGTTCTAGGCACCTCTCAAATCCCAGCTCTTGCAGAGACTGGGCAAGTCAGGCATCTCTCCAGCTCTTAGCACATCCTAGAAGCCTGCTCAGTATCAAGACTTAAATACATACTTCCCTCACTAATATATGTGGCCATCTGATTCCTTTGTTGTTAACTAATGAGTTACACTATGTGCTAGCCATGTCAGAAGCAAAGGATGGACAGAAAAGAGCTCAAAGGTTGTTGTCTACTTTTCTGGAATGTAAACAGTTATGGGACAGGGAAGAACCTTAGCCATTGTTATCTTTTTCCTCCCAGATGTAAGTTGCATTATAAAAGGATGTCACTTGGAGTTAGAAACTTTTAAATTAAAGATGACACCCCCTGTTTACTAAATTAATGATCTTGAGTGGGTCACTTAACTCTTTTTTTTTTAAACTTTTATTGCATTATGATGAGAAAAGTTACATGATTTCAATTTATCTGAATTTGTTAACATTTAAAAACATATTTTAAGTAAATAGAATTAAATCACATTCTTGTTTCCCTTTTGTGCCCCCACTCCTCCCAGAGACCCCCCTTCAATACCTACAATATCTTTTTTGTCATATTCCTTAAAATTTATAGAATATTATAACAATAAAAATAAGTATTATAAAAGTTGTTTGATATAAAACAACAATTTAACAGTCTTAAGTGGATGCTCGTCTACAGTAATAGTGAAAATACATTTTTCTCAATATAACTTTTAAATAACTCAAAACATATTAACTGTATATTTCAAAATAATACATCATTACTGGTATTTTCTTAAATGAACATAAATACATAAAATCTTTTTGTTTGTTTTGTATTTAGTAGAGTTTAAAATCTTGACTCTTACTGTGGTACAAGCCCAAAATAAGAACAATTTTTAGACATTGGATTTCATTGTAATAAGGCTGTACTTCAATGACCCTCACATCATCAAAGGATTTTACTTCCATCGTAACTAAGCTGAGAGTTGATAGTTCTGCTGCACCAAGAAATGAATTGTGGGCTTGATTTTTGGATACAGACTTCCTGCTATGGTCAAAGCTATTTGACTTGAGTGAGTGACTTTATTCTCGGCCCACAGAGAAAAGGTTACATTCATTTAAGAAATGGTGACGGTATTAAGATGGTCTATCCATAAAGTCATTCACCAACTGTTTCAATGAACAATGGTTCTGCTTGGAGGGTGGCATGGACATTAGGTGAGGGTAAGAATTTGGTTCATTAGCTGTGATAATTTGGAAAAGCATTCATCTCAGAGAAAGAGTAACTTATAAAGTCCTCTTCTTCAAACTTGATACAAGAGATACAAACGTCAAGCAAAGCATTCAGTCTCTTGACTCTCTTATTGACATCTATAAAACGGGTCATTGCTGACTGTCACAGAATTGTGGAAAGACTAGTAAAATCATCTATGTAAGCGTGTTCCACTGCACCAATACTCTGTAGGATCTTAGTAGACATGCAGAACCTTCTCGCTGCTGATGGTCTAACTAGACATAGCCTGAGAAGTCTTTTACTGAATGGTTCTTGCCAGCAGGGTTGAGGAGCCATGTAGGGAGCACCACTGTTTTTGAACATCAGCAGCCCAGCAGGTGAGTAAGAGGTGATACTCTTAATACTCAATATTTTGCCTTGCTAAAGAGGGCTGCAGAGCTAGGCATGTTGTTGAGAACTTAGAAATTTCATACTGCTAACCTAGGAAGGATTAGGAGGTGTGACATTGTTGGAGGATGTGTGTCACTGGGGCTGGGCTTCAAGATTTCAAAATCTAGTTAGCTTGCTCTCTTTCTGCCTCATCCTTGTGATCAAGATGTAAGCTTTCAGTTGCTGCCCTAGCAACTGCCTTCCTGCTTCATTGCTCCCTAGCATGATGGCCATGGACTCACCCTCTGAACTATAAGCCCCAATCAACTCTTTATTCTATAAATTGCCCTGGTCACATTGTCTTATTGTGACAATAGATAAGTAACTACAACAGCATGAATACCATGGCACTCATGTGGAGGACAGAGGACAACTTTAGGTGTCAGTTCTTACCTTCCACCTTGTTTGGAAAGGGTCTCTTGTTACTCATTAATGTGCACCAAGTTTCTAGGTATTCTCCTGTCTCCACCTTCTATTTCAGAGCACCCAGCTTTTATGTGGGTTTGTAAGGGTACCAACTCAGGTCCTCATATTTGCAAGGCAAGACTTACCCACTGAACTATCACCCCAGCTCATCAATCCATATTTAATCCTTCACAGGTTTCATTTCTGTTTATTAAATGGCAGTGATATCTCTGACTGTTGGCTTTCCTGAGCATTAAATAACAGAAGTAAGCAGGATACATACCTAACATCTGCCATGTGGTTGATGTTCCCATTATCAGGTCTCTCTGCTCTTTGGCTTCTATTAGTCAGTTTGCTTACAATTCTCTGTTTTCTTCCCTTTGATCCAACATAATGGAACTGTCAATCTTCAGAGTTCTTATTCTTCCTCACTGGGAAGTTCACATACAAAACTTGACGTCTGGGTGTCTCCTTTGACTCTCAAGGGCAGAGCTAGGCTAGTTAGAACTTTTTAGCAAGTTGTTTTATCATCTTTTTCCAAAGTGAACTTGAGGAAATATGAACACACACATATAATTAAATTGTATTAATTTAAAATAATAATTAGTAACTAAAATGTAATTAGCAACTATAATTAAAAGGAAGAGAAAATGTCTTAACTCTATAAGGATAACATTCTGGCGTTCCCAGGAAATAATGCTAATATACTGCAGGTGTGAGGGGAGGACTCCTTATGAAACTGGAGATTTCAGAGGAGAGACAAAGAGTAGCTCTTGGTTCTTTAATCAGTCTGTTGATTAGTTCTAACTTTTGGCAGTGAAATTCCAAATTCATTTTTATTCAGCTCTACCTCCTCAAATGAGGAAGCAAAAGGTTGAAGAAATTATCAGTCACTAGCCTTCTGGTCAGACCCAACTATATTTCCTGGGCTATATTTATTGTCAGCTTACCAGTGTGTAAGAGCATTTTCTACTTTATTATCTTTTCGTATTGGGCATGCTTTCTTAGGCCTAGAGAAAGTACCTGGGCTTGTAGTAGTAGTGACCCACAGAAGGTCTACAACTTTTTCTTAATTTACATATCTATGAAAAAGGCCAAAGCCATTCATTATGACTTTATGGATCTTATTGTATAGACAGCCTGTCCTGTAACTCACTGTGTAGCCCATACTAGCCTTGAACTCATGATCCTCACTTCTTCAGCCACCAAAGTGTTGAAATTGCAGGTATGCTCCAAAACACTTAGTTATAATAGTTTTCCTTGTATATTCTAGCCAGTTTCTCCAAACTTTTCATTGCGCACCACTATTGGTAAAATAAAATTCAAAGATTCACCTTTAATGTATATCTATGACATTTATTAATCAACTATAGATGTGAATAAATACAAAAAGATATCCTAATCTACATCTTACTCCCCACTGCAGTTTGATATAGAGCATTATCATTGCCTTTACAGATCTCTGTGTATTTGTGCATATTTATTTGCATATGCATACTTGCTAATTAATATTTCAAGGCATTTTTTTATATATGTTAAGAAAAGTTCATCACTCTTAGCTCTGGGTATAAATCATATTTTAACTATATTTTCTGATCATTTTAATTTTAAGGGCTGTTTGTCCCATCCGGTGGATCTTACTTTCTAGAGTAGGTGCTACCGAGTTCTATTATGGTTAGAACTGTTGCGTTCTGCCATTGTTTTGATGCTTGCTTATACTTACACTGTTGAAACACTTCTGTCTATGGTCCCTTTGCAGAGATGCTCCTAAATCTGGTCGTTTGGGCTGGGGAATGTGTGATAGTTGAGTTAGCCACTCAGTAATAGAGTCCCTAACCCAAACAATAGTATACTGGCAAGGCCCTGCCTCTGTCCCCTCTGCAAAATGAATGTTGTAGTTAGTGAGGCATGGCCACTGGGCAGCATCACTAGGAGTGTTTGGTACTAGGTTCTCTCCTGAAGCTCCTGCAGGCCCAGCTGGAGACAACTGTGGGGCACTCTCAGCCTACCCACCTTTTCCTTGCTCTGCCGAGATAGCCTTAGAAGGGAAGAGCCTAGAGAGGCAACCTAGAAACAAACATCTATCATTGAAGTAAATAAATATTTCTGGACGATTTTTTTTCTTTCAGGAGAAACTGCTGTTGCTTAGTTGCCACTGCGACAGAGCTTCCTGGGGTAGGATTATGGGAACAGTAAGAAAGCAGCTGCACATCCATGACTCGCTTTTTCCCTTCCATCTTTTCCTGCTGAGGGGAAAAGAGGGTGGGGCAGACCCTCCTAGAAGCTCCTGGAGCCAGCTTGCAGCATGGCCACTGTTGCAAGGTTTGAGTAGAGATTCAGAGAGCCCTGGAGGGTTCTCTAGTCCCAGTTTTGTCACCTGTGGAAAATCTAGAAGCCTCTTCTGGGTTGCTGTGAGCCCCTGTGTATTGTCCATCTTGTGCCTCCTGGGCTTGTTTCTGCAGGAAGCTTGCAGCTATCTAGTTGTGCTTCAATACATGCAGAGAGAGGCAGAAGAGAGGCTGGCCAGCCTGCCAGCCTTTACTCAAGCATAGGGAGGGAGCCAGAGATCTGTCTAAACTAGACAGCAACAGCTTTGAAAAAACTCTTTTCTCAGTATCCAGGTCTCCATAGTTGCCCAGGCCATAGGACCGTTAGCAATGTCTTTTAGCCCTTCTCATATATGTTCATTAAATTGCCTGTCTTCCAGGGCTGCCTCTTAACCAGCAGCCCAAATTTCTCCTTCTTTCTCTGCAGATGCTTCTGTATCTTGAGGGGCTTGACCAAACAGAAGATCTCCAATCTCCTCAAGCACTTCTCTCTCCTAAAGGAATTCTGGAGCCTGTTGTTATAATAGTGAAGTTCTCTTACCTCCTCCTTATGATTATGTGCCTTGTCTTACCTTCTTTGATTTAATAGATATGAAAGATATCACATCTTGAGAGACAACACACACTCTCTTTCTTTATCTCTCTCTCTGTCTCTCTCTCTGTCTCTCTCTCTGTCTCTCTCTCTGTCTCTCTCTCTGTCTCTCTGTCTCTGTCTCTGTCTCTGTCTCTGTCTCTGTCTCTCTCTCTCTCTCTCTCTCTCTCTCTCTCTCTCTCTCTCTCTCTGTGCCTTTCTTGACCTGACCTGGATAAAAGCTAGACCTCCCTGAAAAGTCCAAGAGTGCAGCTTTTGGCTTTCTAGGCATGTGGTAGTGTTTGTCATAGGCCTCAGCTATTACTACACAAAACCAGCCATAGATAGGATGTAAGCTAGTAAACACAGCTCTGTCCTAATAAAACTTTATTTCTTAAAAAGGAATGAGGGTAGTGATTATAATTTTCCATCTGCCTTAGAAAATAGCAGGGAGCATTCTTGATAAAAAGTAGAGAAACTGCCAGGTGAAACTCAGTGCCCTTAATATCGAGGCCATTTGTCCCTTGCTTTCTTTCTCCTAGGTATTCCCAAAGTACTCTTAAGAGACAGCCTTGTCGGCTTCTGTGCCTGGCATCCCTCACCCCTGCCAATCCCCACATGCATCACTCTGTATCTGCTCATTTACTAGCCTCAGTCCAAGACTAGACATAGTATCTCACCATCTTCCCTGTGCAGTACCCAGGAGTGCCTGTACATTGCTGGCAGTATGTTTGTTAAAGTCATTTGTTCCTCTTCTGACATTTGCCCAGATGTCTGTATCAGGAAACATTTCTGAGGTCATGCGGGAGGCAAGCCAAAGCTGTTCTTTGAATTGTATGGCTAAGGGCATGGGGTCAGGGGAAATCCTGGCAATAAACACAGATGGGTCATGGTCAGGTCTGCTGTTCAGCAGTTTCTCTGCCTTCTTTCTCTTGGTCTGCCCTCAGCGGTTGATAGAAGCGTTATCTGTGGGAAATCCTGAGCATGTATTTGTTCTTACTATGCCCTACTGCCTCCTGAAAAGTACCTGTAGGTTGTAGATTATGAAAAGTGTCTTATTATGATGTGATGAGTTCACCCTGTCAGGCTGTCAGTGAACAAGGGGCTCTTGCCTAGTGTTGGGATGGCCCTGCTCCTTTCTGTAAGGGAACTACTTACAGAAGATACGGCATATTTAGAATTTTGTAGGGTCATATAAGTATCTTGGAAAACATACTGTCGTTGAAATCTTGTACTCTATTCTGTTTAGCATGAAGAATTCTTTTGGATGTTTATAAGGTACAAACTCATGTTTTCCTTTCACTCCAAGGACATTCCTGCTTGCAGAGCATAGATTTTACAGAAATCAGTGGGCCTGTTCAAGGGAAAATTTGTCAACAGATCAAGCTTATGGGAAGGAGAGTGTGGGCTCCTGTCAAGGTGTCCATTGCTGTATCCTTTGCCCCTGCCATCCTTTGTTCTTTGTGGAATCTTTACAGCATGCTAGAAGGAGGAGATTTTACCACATGAGGTTGGGCCAGTACTTTCTAGTGGAGCCTGTGCAGCCATGACCAGCATCCTCTTCTGTGCTGCTTATGGGTACCTTTCCTTGGAACCCTGAAGTTAGATAGCCAAGACTGGGCTCCTTCCCAGTATGGATGGGTCCCTTCAGTTTGATGCTTCCTTTGTCCTCAGGCAGTCTTCCCCTAGTGCCACTTGGAAGGACCCTAGCTTGGTCCACTTGTCAAATTGGTTTGGGAAATCACAAATTGTAAGTTTGGGCCATCATCTGCCCAATATTATTGCTACAAAATGTCAGCTCACCTATATGTGTTTATTGGGAACCTGGCTAGGAGTCTAGAAGTATATTGTTCAATACTATGGAGAAGTCACGGGATACATGTCATTCTCACCCTTGGGGAGCTGGTTCTCTACCTGTGACAAAAGACTTCACAAAAGTAACCTAAGGAAGACGCATGTGCATTGTTTCCTCTTGTAGTCTATCATCTCTTAAAATGACTTCTAGTTTATTTACAGGCACACACAGTGTTTATATGCCAAATCATTGGTTAGGGAAAAGCTCTTCTCTCTCTCTCTCTCTCTCTCTCTCTCTCTCTCTCTCTCTCTCTCTCTCTCTCCCTCTCTTCCCCCTC
>JADRCD010209698.1:0-24332 GCA_019843815.1 Montemys delectorum | reverse complement strand
TCTCTCTCTCTCTCTCTCTCTCTCTCTCTCTCTCTGTTTTTTTTTTGAGACAGGGTTTCTCTGTATAGCCTTGGCTGTCCTGGAACTCACTCTGTAGACCAGGCTGGCCTCAAACTCAGAAATCCACCTGACTCTGCCTCCCAAGTACTGGGATTAAAGGTGTGCGCCACCACTGCGCAGCTTGGGAAGAGCTTCTAAATGTTAAGTTCAAATATAGATCCATAGGAGGAAAAGTACAGGAGAATATCTATGGTGTGCCCTTTATATTAGAAAAAGTCAAGTGTGAGAAAACACATCTGCTTGTTCTTGGCTCATGTTTTGAGAGAACAGTCTATCATGGTAGGGAAGGTGTGATAAGAAGGGCTCTGGTATGGTGAGTGGTATGATCGTGAGGCAGCTAGTCACACTGAGCAAGTGAGGCAGCTAGTCACACTGAGCCAGTCAGGAAGCAGAGACGATGGCACTCATCATACCTTCTTTACCCTTCTTCCCCTTAGGCTCATTGTGGGTATCCAACTGCACATATACCAGGTCTTCTGTGCTGAGTTAAACCACTCTAGAAATACACTTACAGACACAGCAAGGTTATTCTAAGTACACTCAAACTGACAGTGAAGATTATTAACGTCACATCCTGCGAGAGGAAGTTCATAGCTGAAGCATTAGCAAGGAAGGCAGAAAGCATCCAGAGATCGATCCTCTTTCTCTGTGAATGGCATAGTAACTAGCTGGAGCCCAGCAGTGGCCACAGGCTGTATCCTCTACCAGGCTTTCTGTATAATTCTTTCTGCCCAAGAAGTAGACAGTACCCAGAGACCTGTCTTTCAGTCCTAGATTGTAAAGCTTCCTTGGGATTGCCACCTTTAGCCACAGCAAGTCGTCTACCAGAATTATTGCTACCTTTTGTGCTGAAGATGTGTGTGTGCACTAGTCACACTACAAAGGTCAGCAGATCCTGCATTATCTTTACACTGTCTCGCCCCAAGGTCTTTCCTGGAACTTAGCATTTGTCCTGCTGTTAGAACCTGTTTTTTTTTTTTTTTTGTTTTTTGTTTTTTTTTCTCTTTCTAGGTAGCTACACCTGGAAAAAGATTTTGCTTTACATGCCTTTGGATTTTTCTAGTCTCTCTCAGCTACAAATACAAACAATAACGTCTTTAAGTTTGGCCTAGCTTCAGAGGAGCTCCTAACTCTGAAATAGAATCAGTCAAGATTTAAAAACAAAGAAACAGCCACCGCCTCTTTGAGAATGCAGACCAGAAAGCCATCTCCACCTCTTCTACCTTATGACTGATAAATATTGCTTGTCCTCTGCGTCTCTCTTTCTCCCTACCATCCTGAAAGCAGAATCACAACTTGATATTAAACAAGAGGAAGGCTCAAAGTAATGAAGAAATATAGCATTCAGCAAAGCAAGTTCTCCACTTAGTGTAGCCATTCAACACAGGTCTCTTCTCATGTGCTGTCCCACATATGTCCATATTTTTGTATACTAAATAGTTGTTATTATGATCTGTTGCGTTAATTTATATAGCTTGTGAAATATCAAAACTGCTACTCTAGTTTAATTTTCCTGTTCTGAATGAACATCATAAATAAATTATCTCTGTTTGAAATCAAAGTACCATTAATGACTGGTTAAGTTCTCCTTTGATCAAATTAGCTCTAACTTATCACTGTGTCCTACTCTAGAAATATTGGTACTTAATCACCCACCATGGAAGTGAAGTGCTCCCTAAATATTATGTGTGATCTGTCAAGCCTTTAAAAAAAAAAAAGATTCACAGTGTTTGTGTGCTAAATCATTGATTAAGAAAAAGCTTTAGATGTTCAATTCAAATATAGGAGAAAAAGTACAGGAAGATACCTATGAAGGTGTGCCCTTCATATTAGAAAAAGGCAAGCATGAGAAAACATATCTGCTTGTTTGTCCAAAAGAAGCAGAAGCCCAAAAACTAGCTGGGCAACCTGCAGAGGTAGCTGGGAAAGGAGCAGAGCGATGGAGAGTGGGAAAGCCTGTGCTGATAGCTACAGAATAAGACTGCAGTGGATTGTACGTGTGAGCAGAAACGCCTCACTCCTGCGCTCCCTATGTGGCTTCCACTTTTAGAGTTACAGCTTTATTTCATATGCCACAAAGTGAACAATTGAAGTTAAGTAGAGTGGAAGTGAGTGCAGAAGGACAACACAGATAAAAGTCATCACAGCAGATGCTGAGAGGAAAAGCTTATCTCAGTGACTGCAGACCACCAGGGGCTAAAACAAGCACCATGTCCAAGCTCTGAGCTCTAGTTGGTAAACCTGTGTCTGACAGTGGTGTGTGTTAGAAACTCTGAAAACACTTTATGCTAGAATAGAAGGAATAAGTCAACTACTATAATGACCTTTTAGAAAAAGAAGTAATCAATGAGGAAAGGGGGACAAGACTGGAATGAGTCTGAGTGATATAATGGACTCAGAGGCCTCAATGTGGACTTGTGGCCTTGCTACATATGCACCCATGAGGAAAGAAATATGGGTTCACACATGCTGTCTTTAGTTCTGTCTGCTGAAGAGGTTTTAGTAACACATTCCCTAGCAGAAAAAAGGTGTACCCTGTGCAGATCTTGGCTTCTAAATAACATTCTTCTAAGAAAACACCAAAGCACCGAAGATGAGAGATTGGTTTAAGGTCTGGGCAGTGAAAGATAGAAGGTGAGCTTGGAAGCTTGGAACATCTTGGAGAGCCTGAAAGGAAGTATTCAAAATAGAAAAGAGGCAGGTCAAAATTATAGAAACCAATGCCAAAGAATCCCTAGTAGCTAAAGCTGGAACAACAGACAACAAAATAATGACTGTAATGGATTATATCCTGCCATAGTACACAGAAGGTCACACTGATATGTGTGATTAGATAAACAGTAGGGAGAAACAATGCTTTTTCTCACAGAAGATTTGGAATTGATAGCTTGAAAGGGAGTGGAGCAAGTAGAAGGTCCTGTGGGCGGCCACTACAATAAATATTGTCCCAGGCAAAATCTGCTCAACAATGACAGGCCAAAGCCTGGGGAGAACCTGAAGGTTTACATAGTTTGAAACAATATCTCCCTCAAGAAATCTGTTAATTATAAAGAGAGAAAGAATGATGCTACCATTGAGACTCCTTTCACCTTTGTGTGACCTGAACCAAGCAGTCAAGGTTAATATTATCATCACTGGTAAGGAGGGACATGAGAATCAGATCTGTCTGATTGCTGCATTAAAAACAATGGAATAGGGGTTGGCTAGATGGCTCAGAAGGGAAAGGGAGTTGGATCTACAGAACCGGCATGGTAGAAGAAGAAAGCCAAGTCTCGCAAGTTGTTCTCTGACTTTCACACAGTGCTTGGCATGTTCATATACAAAACAAATGTAAACTTTTAAAAATAACACAATAAAATTACTGATTGTTTTACAAAAGAAAAACATATAACTCAGTCCAGGATATGGCCCCTAGAGGAAGACATGATGTCACTTGTGTGGAATTCTAGTTGGAAATACATATTGTAGATCTGAGAGGGCATCTGACAAAACAAAGATGAAGGGGACAGTGGAGATGAGGGACTACAGTCTTCAAAAATGTCATATCATGTAAGGAAAAGGCTGTGGAAAAATCCCAGATGAAAGTCAGCTGAAAAGATGTTAGATAAATGTACTGGCTGACCCCAAACTGTGGAGGACAGTGGGTTAATAGCAGTAAGCCTGTCAAGGACATTGGCAAGTCCACAAAATGAGAATATGGGGAACAGCAGTGCTGACTGACTGTGGTTGAAGTTGCATAGTGGCCTTGGGCAGCGCCTCCTTGTTTGTTCGTTGTTGGATTCTGAGCTCTTTAGTAAGTAGGGCTTGGTGCACAGAAGACTCATGATAAGCATTTTTCAAATTAGTAAGTGGGTGAGAACTATGGGTCTTGCATTTGAGATCAGTCCAGAATAGTTTCTCCACAGGCTGGCCTTTGAGGCTCACTGCTAATATGGAGTCTTAGCAATGGACTTGTGCATATGGTGGGAATTACTCTATCATTTGACATGTACTTAGTTGTGTTGTGGCCTGCAGCTGTTCTTACCTTTATTACATGTCCATTTCTGTATTTCAGGAGTTAGCTGGTAGTAAAGAATAATGGGATTTCTGAGGTCCTGATTTCCCTTGTCTGTTTGTTTAACCCTTGGTATGGGGTTTGGGGTATTTTTCAGCTATTGGACCTCTTTATTCAGTGGGATTGGTCCACATACCTTGCTGACTATGGACAACCCAACTGCAAGTACCTCCGGGTGAACCCTGTGACAGCTCTGACCCTGCTTGAGAAGTGAGTACCCAATCCTGTACTCTGTGTGGGAGGTTAGCAGTGGAGTAAAGGGTAATATACAAGACCATCTTCCTGTTTCCAGTGCTGTCAGCCATCTTGACCATTGTACTTGGCAGTCAGTCATAATTCTTAGCTCTAGCAAGCTATAAGTACAGATCAGAATGGGATTCTGTATTGCCTTGTAGCCTAACTAGACAAAGTGTCTTTACCTAAGGAAGACAAGCTAGTAAGATGACTTAGTTTGGGCTCAGGCCAACATGATAAGCAGAGGAGTGTATCCTAGCCTTTGGAGTTTAATGATATGTCGAACACAGTGCCTCAGAAATATGGTTTCACTGAACTAGATTATGCAGCACCACGCATCTTAAAGCTAGCCAACATGCCACCCAGGTGTCAGTATATACTGCACCCTGGCTCTGGTTGAGAACTGCCAGACCAGAAACCAAGACCTATGTCAAAGAGCTTTTGAAAGCAAATTAGACTGACTAGTCAAAAAATACCTTTATCAAGGGAGTGAAGAAAGTTCATTTATATGGGCAGCCAAGCATACTCTAACCCTAGAAAGACAAGGGTTAGAGTCCAGACGGTCAGAATAGAGCGTTAGGGGAAGAAAAGGAAGTCAAGGTGTAATATCTTTCTTACTAGGGGTAGGGGAGTGGTGAGCACACCAGATGTAAAGGGAAGCTAAGAGTAGGCAAGAGTAGGATGTTGGGCTCTGTGTTTGAAACCAAGTGATATGCTGAGAATTGATGTTTTCTTGTTAACTTTCTCCTGTGGTTCTCTCTCCCAATGATTTTCTTCTCTAGGATATCTAGAGAGTAAGTATATTGTTCACTTAGGAATTTTCCATCTGTTTGAGGCAAGTCCTTCCCATTTCCCATCAGTGATGCCAATAACTAAACTAAAATCCTGATCCTTTGAGTGGTCTCCACCCCGGCAAACTAATCTTCTAAACTAGCCTGGTGCCACCCAGTAAGCACTTCCCCTCTCTTTGTTCCTTACAGACCTTTGGTCTACCAATTCATTTGGGGGGGGGGGGAGTAATGGCAGGGGCTTTTCCATCAGCACTGGGAAAGGATCTCTTCCATTCAGCTTCCTGGCATGCTTGGTACTCTATTGGCTGAGAGTCTGCAGTTCAGCTGTGACAGAAGAGCTGCTAAGTAAATCCCAGTTCCTGGAGACAAGGCTTAAGACTTCAGGGTCTAGAACCCATATATCCCACAAGGAGTCCTCATCAGAGGCAAACCATGTCCAGAGTTCTCAATACTCAGTATAAATGGGGAGACAGACTAGTGTTTGACCTGATGCTCAGTTACTTCTCTTGGGATCCTTTACTCTTCCTTGGGTATAGCAGTTGGTGATGTCTTGCCATTCTCAGTTAGCATGCAATAAAGCTGTGTGCTAAGTCCTAGCCATCAGTGGACTTGAACTCTTTATCTCCAAAATTGGAAGGCAAAGGCTCCCCAGGTCACTAAAATCTACATCTTTCTGCCTCAGATGAGTTCCTTTCTCCTCTGACCTGGTCCTGCTTCCCCAGAGGCAGCTGCTCCCCATGCCTGCTAGTCTCTCTTTCTAAATCTGGTACTTCCTAGTAAGACAAGACAGAAGAACCCATATCACTGCCAGTACTATCTAGGAAAAGGCAAAGTCCCTATGTCACTGAAAGGTGGATTGCCTAAAGGAGGAGAGAATGCTAGACTTTCAGGAGATAGGAAAGGGAGGAGTCACTGTAAGCTTTGCCCATTCATGCATACAAACCACCATGCCACTGTCAACTTTCAGAGCACCTGACAGTATAATTCCAGCCAAAGGCTTCAGTGGTCAAGAACTTCTGGCCCCTTGGCTTTTCTCTTTCTCCTGTAGAGTGTAGGTTCCTCCCCTGGAGCTCCAAGCCATCTCTGGACACACATTCCTGTGCTGCTGCTGATTATAACATCAGTCAAGCCAAACGTCCTACAAATGTAGAAAGGGCTTCTCTGTTTCCTCTTTCCTGTTGGTTTTATGTTGTTTGGATTTATAGCTTATCCAGCAAAAGGAAGAGGAGTCCTTCAGAATAATCTAAAACCCTGCCAGTTTCACAAGCATAATTGTGCAACTAGTGTTTAAAATAGCAGACTGTGCTCACCAGGGCCTTAAGGAGCATGGTGCCCTCTTTCCAACCCAGTAAGGTCATCTGCCTTCCTTCCTAGCCTAGAGCAGGTTTCCAAGTATGGGCAGGAATTCAATGCTGGATGGAAAACTCCAGCCTGAAGGAATCACTCAGAGTTTAGACTAGGGAGAAAAGTCACAGTTAGCTTTGGCTATCACTGTCAGAGAGCAAGACAGCTGTGTTTCCTTGCCACTCAGAATGCCCTTATAGACTATATATGTAGCTCAGTGAATATATAAACATAGGTGAACACACACTGGGCCTGGTGTGTAGCATACATGATGTAAATTGCATTTCTGGGATCCCTGTCTTTTGATTCATGATCTCCAATTATACCCCTCTTCAAAAACCTGCCCACAGAGGAGGGAAAAAGGCCTAGGATTGGCCAAAGACCTTTGGAAAGTGTGCCTGAAAGTAACTTAGGCCTACTGGCCTTATTCCATGTATCCCTAAGAAAAGGGAAGTCAAGGAACCAGTTCAGTTCTAAGAACAAAGGTACCAGCCAACTCACTTCACTCTTGCAAATCAGGGTGCAGAGTAAGTCATCAGCAATGGATTACAGGCCCTCTACAGAGAACAGCATAGTCCTAGGCTCTGTCACAGTGCCTTGGCTGAACCTAGAGACTACAGCAATGTCATCTGGTCTTACTTTCTTTAATCCTGCCATCCTGGTAGGGCCATCCACCAGACAGAGCCATCTATCTTCATTATTTCTGCTCCATGAGTGTCACCTGCAGAGATTTAGCAGGACCAAAACAAAGATCTGAGATTGTATGGGACCATTGAGAGCTCAGACTGTTTCTCACACAAAGTTGGCTTTGTTAATTGAGAGGCTGGCCATCCCTTGAGAACCTGCTTCCCTCTGCACTATGCCCACCTGGCCACTGTACTGCTTTTCATCCATAATCCTGAAACTAATCAGGAAACCAACACTTCACTTTTTCAGGGGCAAGAAAGAGTGACCAAGAGGAGTCTGGGCTCAAAGATACACAGTGGCTCTCACAATCTCTTGCAATTAATTTCAAGACAATATTTTTCTGTCTCACCTTCCAAATTCCATCTTTTCAGTTCCAACAGGCTTATGAAATAAGTATACTCCGGACATTTTTAAGCTGGCCAGCAAAGTTGTGCCATGTCTCAGGCATTTATAAAGGTGCTCATCTGAAGACATAAGAGTGGGTCAGGTGAAGGAGGTGTGAGGATAAAGAACTGACCCCTCCAAAGCTAGCTCTTGAACAAAGGCAACTGTTGTCAGGAAGGTGATGGGTGCCTGAAAGATGGGTCCATAATGAGTAGGTAGCTGGACAATGGAAATATTCCCAACTCTTCCACTCTGGGTAATGGTTAAGATGCATCTTGCCATCTTCCTACTTCCTGCTTGTTCTTTGTCTGGACTATCTCAAATACCTTGCTGTCTTTCTCTCCTCTGTTTAGGATGAAAGATACTAGCCGCAAGAATAACATGTTTGCACAGTTCCGGAAAAATGAGCGAGATAAGCAGAAATTGATCGACACTGTGGCCAAGCAGCTCCGAGGACTCATCAGCAGCCACCACTCCTGAATGTTGGCCTTGGGCCCACAGAGGCCACTTGCTGTAGCCAATGGTCCAGGATCTCCCCTGGGCTGGCCCTGCATTTGTGCATTCTTCCTCAAAGAGAGCATATGTATTTTTTTATTAACCCCTGTACAGTATTCATATAACCTTTCCCTATAGTAAGAGAGGCACAAGAATAAGCAAGAACAAGGGCTTAGAGGAAGTTACTGCCACACTTTCCTGGGAAAGCTGCACTGTCAGTGCCAACATGGTGAGCCACCTCTTATCTAGTGCTCCACAAATTTAGTGGGTGCCTGGCACTGGGAGTTGAGATGAGAAAGTAAAAGGATAATAATATATATCCTGTTTGCTCTCAAGTATTTGCTTAAGTACATAGTAGAGCCTGGCAGACATGCCTATGTAGTATACCAAAGCCAGCCTCAGTGTAGGATATGTATCTGTCTTGCTGGTTGAATCATTGGCCCATGAGAGTGTGGCATGTGGCAAGACAATAGTTTCACTCTGCTCCCATAGGTGGCAGTTTCCTTAGTATAGGTCTAACCGAGCCTTGTGGGGGAGAAGGGTAGTTAGCTAGCTGAAAAGGAAGTTGCCCCACTAGGTGAGTTGTTTTTCTGAATCTTAAAAGCCAAGTTGGGTCAGGACTCCAGTCCCCATGCCATTCATCTCTGTCCCTTTTTTCATGACTGTAATACTTGGTTCAGAACATAAATCAGTAGTGGCTTGTGAAGGCCCCTGGGTGAAGGTCTCACACTCACCTCCAGCAGCAGCACCTCTAAATGCCCAGGTTCCCTGAAGCCGAGAGTAGCCGAGGTGCCTTCACCAAGGGTGGAGCCTCATGATGTTTGAGATTGCATACTCATGTTTTAACAACAGCCTTACAGCTACCCTCTTTAAAGAAAATGTCCCAAGCTCTACACCCTTGGGCACAGCCACCACAGGACTAGATGTTTCTGAGAATGGATCTGTCACCATAAGGTAGACAGGGTCAACTGTAACTAATGATTGCTTCTGGCCCAGCTGTCATCAACTAAATAACATCACAGAGACAAGGCTTGTCTTGCTCAAGCCCAACGCTCCCATCTTCTGAGCTGACCCTTAGCCTCACCTAAGAGTGCTTTCCTGAAGTCACATCTCTAATCTCTGGAGTCTGGGTTAGCCAGATAGACTCCTAAGATCCTGTGAAGGCTTTCCTGTGAAGTTGGCCAGAGGGATCTTTGCTCTCAAATGCTTCTGGAAGCTGTTAGTCTGACTGCTGATGAGTATATAATTGCATCGTGAAACACTGACCAGGATGCCACAAAGTGTTTGCAGCTCCAGTGAGGAGCGGAGAGACTGGTCAAGCAATTTCTTATTACTTTCGTCAGCTATTGTGTGATTCTGGGACAGCCGTACTTCCATATCTCTTACCTACCACAGTCTACCCCATCTTGAACACTCCTCACCCTTGCTGTAGCAATCTTAAACACCAACAAGAAGAGTACACCACACAGAGGTACAGCTTTCTAGAACTGGAGAGAACGAGCTACCCATGTGCTCTGCATAAGCCTTCAAGTCTCATCATCAAGCTACATAATGGCTCAAAGGTTCAGGAAGAGAGTCACAGAAGCATATGCAAAACTTACCAGCCAACAGAGGGCACGGGCTTATGGGAAAGAAGACAAGGGGATCTCTTGAAGCCCTCTGTTTATGAAAAGTGAGAAGTGATTTCCACAAACCTGACTGACTTAAAAGGAAGGAAAGGCCCTGCACCAGAGCTTGTCAGCCTTCAGTGTAGAGATCTACAGTGGGCTGTAACAGCATTTGTCCTTTGGGGACACTTTTAATCACTCCATCTTGCTGCTTGTCTAGTTGCCACCTCTGTCCCAAAGGAACTGTCATAAATGGAATGAAAAACATGTGGAGGAACAGGGCCACTTTACTTACTTCACCAGAGTCCCGATGAAGGGGAATCTCATCCTCTCTCAGAGCGTGTGAGGATGGCCACCCGCCTTTTCCTGCCTCTGCATCTGCCTGTGCTGTCCTCTGGCAAAGGCAGCATGCTACTTCTGAGCTGGGAAAGCCAGGGACCCACAATGTCAAGGGGGTTTTGAATTAATGAGGTGGAACTTTTTTTTTTTTTTCATTTTATCCGTAGGCCTAAAGCTGAGCTGGCCTTGAAGACTTGAGCACAGTATGTGTGCTGATAGGCTTCAGACTCTGTGACCTTACCTCAGATGCCTGCAGACCACATGTCCTGAGGAGTTTCAGGTGGAGAGAGACACTGCTGCCTGGAAGTCTGCTGCCTTCCAACCAGACCCATATCCCTGTAGACAGTCTGGTTTGTGAGCCTTGGTTAGGCAATGGCTCACTTATTTTTTATCATTCATGAGGGAAAAACAAACAAAACTCTCAGTACCAGGTAACACTGGTGTGGGTGAAGAACAGGACCTGCATACAGGAACCCAGAGTCCCGGTTAGCAAGAGCAGTATCTCCCACTGACTCTATTATGCATCAGGCCTGACAGTCCATCCAGCTCCATAGCACCTAGCTCAACAGGTCCCAAGCCCAAGGGTGGCAGTGGCCAGTCTTCTCCTTAGACCTCTGAGTGCAGGCTTGGGGTGGCTTCACCAAGCCTCCTTCAGCCTGCTTTTGCTGTGCCCCTCCCTCCGCCCCTCTATTTCCTCTCTCTCATTCATCTGCATTTGGGTCACTCCTCCCTGATACGTTGGAAATAGCCTTTTTGTTTTGCACAGTTTCACGTTTGTGGGAGAAATGCAGTGAGATCCATCTGTACCTCCAAAAGGAACCTTTTGCTCTCATGCTCACTAGGAAAGTAGCTCTGCTGCAGGCTGCTGCATAGGGGGGCTCCTCTGTGGAAAGAGCATGAGTACCCCATTCCCCTGTACACCTTCCTCTTTTAACTGCTATTAAATGAGAGCCCACATACTTGTTCCAAAAGCCACTGTGTTGTCTTGTGAGATTTTTCTTCTCATCCTTTTTGTACAATGTGTCTGTGGTTTGTGACAAATACTGGATGGCAAGCAGTGTGTCCCCACTGAGCTGACTAAGGAGCAGAGCTAGCAAAGACCTCTTGGGAAGAGGCCATGTTATGACCTCAGGTGTTGTTAACATATATGACTCACACTGGTACAGCCACCAAGAGAAGTATATTGAAGTGCCCGGTTTATGTGGGGTGCTGGGGTGAGCTGTTTATCCACTCTGTGGGGACAGGCTCCGCCCAGCAGGAGCGATGCATGGTTATCCAGAGCTAGCCTGCAGAATGGAAAAGATCAAAAGGCAGTGTGGAGAAGAGTCTGAAAGAAAGTCAGGAGAAAGAGCCAGGTTTCGTTAGCATGACCTTATGATTTAACCGTAGGACACCACTGGACTGCTGGAGGTATTTCAAAGCTTGAAGTTGCCCCTAGCCTGTTTTGTGCTTGGAGACAGTAAAGGACTTTTGGGCACTTTGCAGCCATGGTGAGTAGAAATGTTCATGCAACAGGACCAGCCTGCTCACTCTCAGAAGAGACTGGAAAAAACACCAAGCCACCAGCCTCACACTTGTGGGCTTTGCTGCCAAAAGACCTGAACTTCCATTCCATCTATATAGCCTGCTAGCTGGATCATTTTTTTTAACTTTTTATTGGTTCTTTGTGAATTTCATATCATGCACACCAATCCCATTTATCTCTCCCTCCCCTCATACCCACTCTCCATTCTTGCAACCTCCCCCCACAACAGAGAAAAATGTAATTTTAGTGTGGAAGCTGTAGTGGTCAGAGTGTTTCACAGTATATCCTTTTGTCCACACTTCTTTGCTTGCAAGTGTTCATTGGTCTGGTATAAGGCCTCTGGCTTCTACTATTCTATAATACTGGAACCTCACTGGGACTCCTCTTGGATATCCTGTTGTTGCCCTATGTCAAGGAGATCCTGTAATTGTGGATCTGTAAGATCCACATATAGTCTAGCAATTCATTAATGAGGTAGATGTTGAGGTGGGCCAATTCAAAGCCCCAGATCTGGGTCAGAAAAAATAACTGAGCTGGTCAGTCCACAGCTCTCCTGCTCTCTTACCTTCCAGGGCTGGCTCACCAGCAACCCCCACTACCAGGGCTGCTCTATCCTGCTGTCCAGAGGAGGTACAGGGCCTGTTCTCCCCAGTGTTGCAGTCGGTGAGGGCCATAGCCAGATCTCCCACTCTTATGACCCTGGGGCCAGCTCTCCTGCCTGCCATATATGTTGAGGGTAACGGGATTCAAGAAGGAGGGTGTCTTTCGCCACCTCCCAGCAGATAAGAGGCAGGGCTGACTTTCCCATTCTGATGACCTTGGAGCCCACTTACCTGCCTGCCATTGGTGGTAAAGGGTTGGGGGGGGGGCACATCTCTCTTCACCCATCTCTCCACCCACTATTCTCCTACTATCATGACTTCCTAGGACCAACTCTCTCGCCTGTTGCTGGTGGCAAGGGCAAAGGGGAGAAGAAGGGATCTCTTCCTGGACAACACTACTGCATAGTGGACAAGAAGCATAGCCAGCTCTCCCACACTCTCACCCTTGGGGTCAGCTTACCCACAACTCCTACATCCAGGGTCAGCTCTGTTGTGCTGCCCAGGCAAGGTTCAGGACCTGCTCTCCTGAGTGCTTCAGCAGGTGAGGGATAGGAACAACTTCCCAGCTTTGATAACCTAGGGGCCAGCTATCCTGCCTACTGTAGGGGGCTGGGGAGGGGTCATCTTTCTCTTGCCCATGTCATCACACAGCAGACAAGTTTCAGGATCATCTTGAACAATTAATTTGCTAACTCAATAGTGACATTAGAATAATGGTTCCTAGTTTTACAGAGATACTGTAAAATGCAAGAGCTGTGAAGGCTGTAGAGCCTGGCCTGACATAGCCGTGCACCATTGAAGGCCTCCCTTGTCCTCCCTTCCCTCCAGTTTACAGCATGCTTCTCAACTGAGCATCTCCCAGATGTGTCCATAACTACTTTGTCTCCTGGTTTCCTTTCCAAGCCCATCACAGGGCTGGTAGGAAATAGAGACTTCACATACCTGTGCAGGACCCAGGACCACCAGCTACCTGGTTCTGAGTAAAGGCAGCCTTCAAATACCTGCCTTTGGTTCTGCCTGGAGCCTCCTCTGCTCTCACTTTGGTGCCAAAATAAATGCCTTCTCCTGGTAGCATGTAGTTCAGAGGCAGAGGTGCCGATTCCTTGAAATGTGGATGTGGTGTACACACATTAATATGTACACATGGGCTTTCATCTATCCATTTTTTATTTTGAGAAGCAGGTTTGTGGCTTTCATTCAGAGTGTAGAGAAAAAGGCATGATTAAAATATTACAAATCAAATGCCTTTAGAGATTTCCTTGTGAGCCAACAAGGCTCTGGGGGCATCAGTTTCTCTCCTTGTCTCCCTCCTTGCCGCGCGCTGCCTCGCCGATAAGGAGCACGCCGCACTCTGGATTCTTCTGACAGCAATTTATTGTTACAGCTCTTTTAGATGGCATGGAGTAGAAGGACGCTGAACGCTGAAACCCCCGCAGCTTATATAGGTCTCTAGGAGACGTGCTGATCCCTCATTGGCTCTAGCTTCAGTGCCTAATTAGCATACTTAGTTTCGCGCCTTGCGCAGGCACACATTGAAGCAGGGTTTCTGAGAAGATCCAGGAAACAAAGAGCCTGCGCCGAAGTAGAGAGCCTGCACCATCCTGTAATGGCGGGCGGCTCCCGACACCTCCTCAAGTGCTGGCATATTTTGAAGACTGGTACCCACCCTTTTCAGGAACTTCAGTAGAAATCCAGGTCACCCCAAAGATCAGAACAGCTTTGTTTCGCCAGTCATACCAGGATGTGTACTGAGGGTCCAGAGGACTCTATACTTTGGGCACAGAGAGCTGTCAAAGGGTCTAGTGTGGTCATTGGGCCGTCCCAAGGCTCCTCCTGCAGAGCACCTTCTACCATCTCTGAGCTCTGGCTGCAAATGTCCAGCCGAGGAAGGACCAGCAGCTCCTGTAGGGCTGATTCAAACCAAGGGATGTTTTTTTTTTTTTCACAGCTGGGCATCTTTTCTGATCAGCGGACAGGGGAGAACCAGAAGGGTTTCTGGGAGATGAGGCAAGGAGAGAAAGAGCCAGGCCTTCCCCTAGAGGCCTCATTCTGAGGTTAATGGGCAGCATTTGTGGGGAATGAGAGAGCCTCCAAGCCCAAGGGACCAGAAGACAAAGGCGCTTGAGGAAGTGCAAGGAGGAGGAGGAGAGGGGCCAGGACCGCCATTGTGTGGGAGAGTTCCCCCTCTATCTGTTTCAATCACTGCAGGGTTAGGGTTACTCTGCATTTAGGGCCCCACCGCATTGTGGGGTCTGACAGCCCTTGTGATGGTAATGGGGGCCTCTCCCAAGGTACCCCTTCCTTTGACAACCCATACCAGCTTCCAGAGAGAAATGAAGCCCATTCCCTTGGGGTGGGGCAGGTTGCAGGCCCAGCACTGGCCCTAAGATAGCAGCCTTCTCTCAGTCTGCTAAGTGTACCTTCCCAGCCCAAGTCATGACCCTTTTCCCTCCAGAGCTCCAGAAAGGGAATGGAATCTGAACATCGAGACGCTTTCCTGGCCAGGAACAATTCTTCCTTTCTCTAGTCTCAATGATGGGTCTATTCCCTCCTGTAAATGGGTCTCGCCATCTCCAGCGTTCACCTTTGCTTGGAAGGGTAATTAACTGCATCTCTCTGTTGTTCTCACTCACATTCCCCTCTCTGTTACCAGGCTCAGGTAAAGCTGGGTGGAAGGCTTTCTCTTCCTTTCTATTCCATGGGGTGTTTATTTTTAAAGCCGGTAGAGGAAAGCCCTGCTTCCCCAGCGACCCCCTTCCCTAAAGAGCCTGCTGGGGAAACCATTTCTGCTCCGCAGGTACTGGAAGGGTGCCCATGACAGCACCTCTGAGGTTTTTCTAGTTGCAAGCCCTGAACCACCAGTTCACAAATGTGTTTGTAAGGTTTTAGAAAAGATGCTTTCAGGTGAGAGACTAGGGAGCAAAGCGGAAGGCTACTTGGGTTCTGGACAATGAGGGCAGATGTGGAGATAGATGAGACAAAGTAAGACCACACAATCACTGCTGCTTAGACACAGAAAAGCCTCAGGAGCAGGGTAGCAGGACAGCAACATGGAGAGGATAAGAACAGGGCCCATCTATCGACAGCTGACCACCAGGCTGGTGGAGAGGCAGGTCATAGGATAGGTGGTCTACATCATCAGGAAACTAAGCCTCTGACGGGTTGTTTCTAATTACTATGGTCTTGTGTGGTAGGTTTGTTTGTTTGTTTGTTTGTTTTGTTTTTGAAACAGGGTCATACTATGTACTCCTAGGTGGTATTGACTATGTACACTAGGCCAGCTTCAAACTCACGGTGATAATCCTAGCACTGTCTCCTAAGTGCTAAGATTGAAGTCCATCATACCTGACCTTGTATGGGATTTCTGTGAGATAATGAATTTTGCAAAGGTGGGAACACCACTCCTGCCTGAAGTCTATGCACACTCAGCCCAGTAAATGATACATGGACACACATGACCCAGAAGTCTCAATATTAGAGCTAGCTAAGAACAAGGGGAGGGCTTGAGTGTACCCTCAGGAGAGCCTGCCACTAGCATTATTTAGAACTGCCACTATGTGACAGATAATTGACAAGCAAACCAGCCCTCAACTTCATTCCATTATGATTTAAAAATTCTCTGTAAGCACATGCTACTGCACTTTATTTATCCCACCAGCAGAGGAGCAGGTTGGAAGCAGATGGAGTTAGGAGACAAAAGCAAATGACAATTTAGTTCTTGATAAGGATGTAGTGAGGGGTGTATACCATCTTTGTATGTGTATAGCTGACAAGATAGAGGCTTCTTCCATGAAACCCTAAACTTATCTCCTATATATAATGACTATTGACAATATGATGAGATTCTTTCAAATGACTGAATATGTATGTACTGACCAAAAAAAAATTGATAAAAGTACATTGTATTTATTTTCTTACTGGTGTATCAAAAATCTCTTCACAATTAAGAAGCCCATAGCACCCCTGGCTCATGAATGGACTACACCTTTATTTCACTATTTCTGAGTTGATGAATATGCCTACCATGTGACTATTATAAAATAGTATGAGCAGATATGTATGTACCTTGAGTATTTTTATAGCATAATATTTAAGTAAGACTGATTGGTTGGTTAGTTTAAAGTTATAAATGCTAATAGAATTTTCTAGGATTACACTTTATGTTCTGCACAGGATCTGACTTTATCTCTGTCCTCAGCACAAAATAATAGTATTTTTCATCCTTGCCAATCTGTTAAGTTAAAGGAAATAATAAATTATCTTATTATTCTAGTTTATAGCTTTCTATTCCCAGTGAGCTGGGCACCTGTCAGTTGCTACCCGCAGTGCTTACCCTTGCTTTTACTGCACTCTCTTCTTTTCCATGCTGGTCTGTTCTTTGTGGGGGGATTTCAACTACTTCTTTGCTATATATACTTCCCCCAGTGGGTCTCTATACATACCAGTTAGAGCAAAAAGCAACCCAGAAAGGGAGCTTTAGAGGCTGAAAGTCCAAAAGTGGTTCTGAGGGAACTCAACTCAGTGACTAAACCCTATCAAAGTCCTGTTGCCTCCCTTCTGTCTTCTACCTTTCCTTGTCATAAGGCCATCGTAAGTCTCACTTCTCTCACAGTGGCTAACCCACTGCCACTTGGTCAGCTTTTGGGTTCCAGGCTACCCTGTAAAACCTGACTTCCAGTGGCCCCCTTAGGAGAAAGGATCACTCAAATTCCATAGCCCTCAGTGTCCAGAGCTCTCAATCGGAAACCATGCCTTTGGAGTTGATTAGGAATGTTCTGTGTATTAACTCCTCTGGCCACCGTAACAACCAGTATCTACAGGGAGGGTAAGATTAAAATTCCTGTCAGATGAAGCAGTCAGGCCCCACTGCAGACACTGAAGTCACAGTAAAGACCTACTCTGAACAGTAGCCCCTCACAGGACGATGGAGGGAACTCTGAGGACCAGCCGCTGGCATCTGCTTGTGTGGTTTGAGTGGGCTTTTTGCTGCTGAAACATCATCACTAGGGTTTACAATGTTTGGATTTCATGTCTAACTTCACCTCAGATTATAAAAATACTTGTCTTAGTTAGAGTTTCCATTGCTGTGAATATACACCATGACCAAGGCAACTCTTATAAAGAACAACATTCAGTCGGGGCTGGCTTATAGGTTCTGAGGTTCAATCCCTTATTGTGGCAGGAAGCATGCCAGCATCCAGGCAGGCATGGTGCTAGAGGAGCTGAGATTTCTACATCTTGTTCCTGAAGGCAAACGGGAGAAGATGGGCTTCCAGGCAGCTAGGAGAAGGGTCTCAAAGCCCACCCCAGATATGGCACACTTCTTCTAACAAGGTCACACCTGCTAATAGTGCCACTCCTTGGGCCAAGTGTTTTCAAACCACCACAATACTAAACCACATTTCTTTTTTTCTTCTGATACCTCACTTTTAATACATTAGACCTTAAACAGTTTTAATTTTCTGTGTAATGAAGAATGTGGCAAGAACAGCCTTTGGGCTTTCTTCCACGTGGCTGTTCAGTGATCTCTCAGCACCAACATTCCACTCTCGAGCACCATTTTTATGGTGTGAATAATTTCCATTTGACTCTGGATCTATCTCTGGGTTTTCCCCACTGTTCTGTCTCTATGCATGTTGTTTAGTCACAATATATTTTAACCTACTTTCAAATCAAGTCACTGATTCCTGTGCCATACCTTTTTAGAATGTTCCTGGATAAAATTATAAATTTTTAAGTTTCAAAATTCTATGGTGATTGACTAAATATTAGATTGAATTTATAAAACAATGCAGAGGTAAATGGGAATTCACATTCCTAGATAGTTTTAACATGTTCTGCATTTGAGTTCTTGTTTATTATACTCCTTAATGTCTGATTTTCTTTCATTAATGTTATAAATGAAATTTCACTTCTATGCTGTATCTTCCTCTCCTCTCCCCTCCCTCTCTCTGACATGGTTTTTTTGTGGTCCTGGATGACCTGGTACTTGTTATGCAGCTCAGGGTAACTTCAACATTGTGGTAATCCTCCTGCCTCTGCCTGCCAAGTGCTGAGTTTACAAACAGAAGCACATCTTTTTGTTTGACTGTAGGAATGAAGTATACACAGCTATCAGACTGCCAAAACTCTTCAGGTCTACTGTTTCAGACAAGATTTGGGGAACCAGTTTTATAGTGATGAGGCAATAACTCAATGCAGCTACTACTGCTAGGAGCATTTCAAGTGCTTGGTCTATAGTTCTGAAAATCACAAAACTCTAAAAACTGGAAGTGCTTCTTTGACTCATTGGGTGGTAAAAACTCAGCCTACTGCAAAGCCTAGTATCACTTTAATTTATCACTTAATATAGATATGTAAACATAACAAAATAGGTACTGTTTGGATATTTCTCAAACCCTGCTGAAGGCCACCTACTATTCTGTCTTTCTAAATAAAAAGTCCTTAAACACACCTGGCCCCATGGGTTTTGAAAAACATATTGTAGACCTGAGTCTGGTAAAGTAAAATATCTGCATATGCTAAGACACAACAGTTCTGAGAATTTTCCTTAGACAAATCATACACAAACGTGGAGGAAGCCTGCCCAAGTGCTGTTGTGTCCCTAATAGCACTATCACTGGGATGTAAAGCAGGCATGTTCACCAGTGGGGTCCTGGGGTTCACCCAGTGGGATGCTGCATAGCTTGCTGCAAGATGAGCTATAGCTACATGTATCAACATGCTACATCAAAAAGAGTGTTGAATAAAAAAGGAAAACTAAAAAATACTAGAAAACTGCACATTACAACTTAGATTTTTAAAGCAAATTCATGGTAATGGTTATCTCTGAGTATACAACAATAGGCATGTATTCTGAATTCCTTTGGAATACAGGAGATGAATGTTGTAGACGTCTTTTTATATACTGTAGAAATGCTTTTCCAGGTACAGATTGGCATTCTATATAATCCCTGTTGATGCCCTCATAGTATTTTAAACTGTGTCTGATCATTCTTGTCTAACTTGGATTCACTTGCTGACATGATGTTTGCTGAGGCAAACATCTCTGAGGTTATGTTACATGCATATAAATAATCTCTGTAGGTACAGGGAAAATGCATTACATTTTGATAGACGATGCCATTTGTCTTTTTTAAATTTTACTGAAAATAGATTTATTTTCATAGGACATATTTTGATTATGATTTCTCCTCCCTCTACTCCTCCAGTTCCTCCCTACATCCACTCCCATCAGAATCCACCACCTTTCTGTCTTTCATTAGATAATACGTAGGCAGGGATAGAGAGATGGCTCAGCATTTAAGAGCATTGGCTGCTCTTTCAAAGAAACCAGGTTCAATTCCCCACATGATAGCTCACAACTGTCTGCATCTCTGGTTCCTGGAAATCTGACAGCCTCACATAGACATACATGCAGGCAAGACACCAGTGCACATAAAAAATTAAAAATAAATGAGTCATTTAAAAAAGACTTAAGAAAGACAACAAGCAGCCATCTAAGGAATAATAATGAAATATAGTAAGATAAAACAAAATCAAACACATCAGAACAGGACAAAACAAACAGAAAGAAATGAGTCCAAGAAAAAACACAAAATACAGATACAGATGCGGAGACCCACTCATTTGCACACTCAGCTCATAAACACTGGAAGCCATTACATATACACAAAAGACCCATAGGGTAAGAAAAAGAGATAAAAATTTAAAACAAACAAACAAAACCAGCTAAGTTTGGGGATGAGGGAAGAAGCCCCGAACAACATTATGAGACAAGGAACCTTCTAAGAGAGTTTGTTTTCTGTTGGCCATCTACTACGGACATGCAGCCTATCAAACACAGAGTGGAGTCATGTGATAAGTCTGAGTGCTCGTGGAAAAAAAGAAATTCAAAGAAAGCAAGACAAGAGTCTGTGACCTCAATTTCTTCAAAACACAGAATTGTTCTTAGAATGTGTTTCATGCTCCTGCCAGGTGTAGCGGATAGGTGTGAGTTTATTCAGCTGTTGTTATTCACGTACCTATATGAAAAAACAAACGTGTTTTTGCCATATGCAGCCTGTCCTTGTGAGTGCATGTGCTTTATTCAGGGGATGCTTCCTAACCATCTGAGTATAAATTGTTTGACACTCTGAATAAAGTTTGCTATCTCAGGAGACTTTAGCCTCCCTCCTTTCTAGGCCCCACTCTCCCAGGTTCAAGCTGTCCTCTAGAGTGGTAAATAGCAACCTAAATAGTTTGTTTTCCCAGTGAGACTCCCTTGGAGAAAACTGAATTTTCATTTGCGGGTGGTTATCAATTAGAGATAGCTTCTGGGTTAGGGATGGGATCATATGCCCACTCCTCCTTTCGGTTCTAGGACTCCATCTGGTATAGACCAGTAAAGGCCCTGTGTGTGCTATCTCTGTCTCTGTGAGTTCGTATGTATAGCCATCCTGTTGTATTCAGAAGGCCTTGTTTCCTTGGTGTCCTGCATTCCCTATGGATAATCTATTCTTTCCACCCCTCCTTCTTCAGGATTCCCTGAAGCCCTGAAGAGAAGGATTTGATGGAAATATCCCATGTAGGGCTGAGTGCTGTTCCGAGTTCTCTCACTTTCTGCATATTGTATGGCTGTCCTTCTCTGTCTGTTCCTATCAGCTGCAGGAGGAAGCTTCTGTGGTGGTGGCTGAGCGAGGCACTGATGTATAAGTACAGCAGAATTTCATTAGGAGTCACTTACTGCTATGCCCCTTTAGTAGAACAGCAGTATTTCGTTTTACCCTAGGTCCTTGGGCTATGTAGTCCCAGGTTCTTGGACACCCAAGCAGTATCTGGTATGGGTTTCATCTTGTGGTATAACACAAGTCACACCAGTCAAATCAGATATTGGTTGGTTACTCCCACAAGCTTTGTACCACCATTGCTCTAGCGTATCATTCAGGCAGGTCACCATTGTAGATTGAAGGGTTTGTAGCTTGGTTGTCACTTATGTTTCTCCTTCGATGGTGTGCAGAGTACCTTCTGGGTACCAAGAACACTAGTTTGCAGGGGTTGAAGGCTCTAGGTAGACACCAGCTCAACTTCTCCATGTTCAGTGAGTTGTGTAGGTGTTGTCTACAGCCATAGGGCTTTGCTATCAACTTGTGCTAAATAACCTATAGCCTTGGTTATAGCCTGATTTGTTTGGAGCCTCCCATGGGAACCCTTTGGCTAACAACTCAATTAGATATAAACCATTCCTTGTACTGGAAGCTTCATTTGGTGACAAGAGATGTACAGTTGGGGCTCTGGCTCTCCCACTATTTGGAGATTCCATTTAGATTGCCTTCATATATGTATATTTTTTAGAAAGCTTCTACTCTACTAGGGTTTCCATACTATTCCTCAAATGACCCTTAACCTTAGCCGTCTCTCCCCATATCTCCTCTTTAGTCACTCTTCTCTCTCTCTCTCTCCACTTGATCTTCCCACTCCAGCCCCATTCCTCCCAGCAGCAGCATCCATCCATCCTTCCATAACTATCTATTTTATTTCTCATTCCTAGAGAGATCCATCTATACCCCTAGTCCCTTACTCTATACCTGATGTCTGTGGTCCTACAGATTATAGCTTGCTTATCTTTGACTGCTAATATCCACATAGAAGCAAATATATACCATATTTGTCTTTCTGGGTCTGACGATTTTTTTTTCTAGTTCCATCCATTTACATGACAATTTTATGGTTTCATTTTCTAATGGCCAAGTAATAATCCATTGGGTAAATGTATCACATTTTTTTTTTCAATCATTTATCTGTTGAGGGACATCTAGGTTGCTTCCTATTTCTGACTACTGTGAATAGAACAGCAATGAACAGGGTTGAATAAGTGTCTCTATGCTAGGATGTTGCACCCTTTGAGTATACACCCAAGAATGGTATAGCTAGATCTTGAGGTAAATTGATTCCCATCTTCCTGAGAAACCACTATGATTTCCATAATAGCTGTACAAGTTTGTAGTTCTACCAGCTATGGTCAAGTGTTCAACTTTACTCCACAGCAGTGCCACCATGAACTACCATTTGTTTTATTGAACTTGGCCATTCTGGCATGTATAAGATGAAATTTCAAAGTAGTTTTGATTTGCATTTCTCTGATGACTAAGGATGTTGAACATTTCATTAACTATTTCTTGCCATTTGAGTTTCCTCTTTTGGGAATTCTCAGTTTAGATCTGTAACTCCCCTTTTTAGTTGGGTTTTTTGATATCTTGATATCCATTTTTTTCAGTTTTTATATTTTTTTATATTAGCCCTCTATTGGATGTGTATTGCTTAAAAACCCTCCCCAGTGTGTAGTCTGCCACTTTGTTTGAATGATGAAGTCCTTTACCATGCAGAAGAATGAAGTCCACTTATTGATTGTTGATCTTAGTGCCTACACTAATGGTATTCTGTTCAGAAAGTGTTTTACTATGCTCATGCATTCAAGGCTATTCCTCATTTTGTCTTCTAACAGGTTGAGTGTATCTGGCTTTAGTTATGATCTTTAATCCACTTGGACATGAGCCTTGTACAAGGTGATAGCTATGGGTCTATTTGTAGTCCTCTACATGCAAACATCCACTTAAAACAGCACCATTTGGTGAACATGCTTTCTTTTTTCCATTATGTATTTCTGGCTTCTTTACCAAAAAATCATGTGGCCATGTGTGTGAATTTGTGTCTGGGTCTTCGTTTTGATTCCATTGACTGACATGTTTGGTTCTGTGCCAATACCATGCTATTTTTTTTTATTATATCTCTGTAGTATAGTTTGATCTCGGGAATGGCAATTCCTCCAACAGTTATTTTATTATTCAGGATTTGTTTTATCTTTATTTGTTTTTTTGTTTGTTTGTTTATGTTTTTGGTGTGTATGTGCAAGCGTGTGTGCATGTGTGTGTTTCCATATGGAGCTAAAAATTGTCCTTTCAAGATCTGTGAAGAATTGTGTTAGTATTTTGATGGGGATTGTGTTGAATCTGTAGATTGCTTTTGTAGGTTAGCCATTTTTACTATATTAATCCTATTGATATAAGCATGGGAGATCTTCCCATCTTTGAATATCTTCTTTAATGTCTTAAAGTTCTTTTAACATACAGTCTTTGACTTGCTTGGTTAGAGTTACCCCAAGGTATTTTATAATTTTTTAAGCTATTGTGAATGATGTTGTTTCCCTGATTTCTTTCTCAATCTGTCATTTGTATATATTTGTTACTGATTTTTATGAGTAAATTTTGTATCCAGCTACTTTACTAAAGATAATTATCATATGCAGGAGTTTCCTGGTGGACTTTTAGGGTCACTATCATATCATCTACAAATAAAGGTAGTTTGACTTTTCTCTTTCCAATTTGTATCCCCTTGTCTTGCTTCTGATTTTAGTGGGATGGCTTTGAGTTTTCATTTAGGTTGATGTTGGCTATGGACTTGTAAAGTACCTTTATTATATTGAGGGATGTTCCTTGTATCCATAATCTCTCCAGGACTTCTAGTATTAAAGTGGTGTTGGATTTTGTCAAAGAACTTTTGTGCATCTAATCAGATGATCACACAGTTTTGTCTTCCAGTTTGTGTATATGGCAGATTACATTTACAGATTTATTATGTTGGACCATTCATCTTTAAGATGAAGTCTACTTGGTAGATAATTTTTTAAAAAGAACTATTTATTTTATATATAGGGGTACACTGTAGCTCAGACACACCAGAAGAGTGCATCAGATCTCATTACAGATGATTGTAAGCAACCATCTGGTTGCTGGGAATTGAACTCACAACCTCTGGAAGAGCAGTCAGTACTCTTAACTGCTGAGTCATCTCTCCAGCCTCGCCCCAAATGCCCTGCCCCCCATCACCTTCTCACCCCTTGTAGATGTTCTTTTGGATGTGCTCTTGGATTCAGCTTACAAGTATTTTATTGAATATATTTGCATCTATGTTCATAAAAGAAATTGGTCTGTAATTCTCTTTCTCTGTTTTATATGGTGTAGGTATCAGGGTAACTGTGGTCTCACAAAATGAACTGGGCAATATTCCTTTAGTTTCTATTTTGTAGAATAATTTGAGGAGTATTGGCATTAACTCTTTGAAAATCTGATATACTTCTGCACTAAAACCATCTGACCTTGAGAGTTTTGTTTGTTGGATTATTGGAGGGATGTTTGTTTTCTTTTTCTTTTCTTTCTTTTTTTTGGGGGGGGG